>NDXB01020423.1:0-16503 GCA_002631895.1 Agapornis roseicollis | reverse complement strand
TAAGTCAAAACACCAGCTACTAAAGAGACGAAAAACTGACTGCAACTGCTGAACCCAGGACAGCAGCTTATTGAGAAAGACAGAGAGGAAGAGCCACCTTTTTGAAGCTCTTTTTCTCTGTATGAGAATATATGCTTTTTTTTTTTTTTTGTTAAGGCAGATCTTGACTGACATTCGCTGACATTGGCTTCTTGGTGTATCTGGAGCATCAGAAACTCCACACAACCAGGCAGCTGCAGGGCAGGCACACTTGAGCAACAGTGAACAGTTTGACTTTCTTGTCAAACAGTTCATTGACTGTATAACTCAAGAAATCTAGTGGGATATGTGGCTGAATAACCACAGAGTAAAAACTTTGTAAAAGTGCAAAAGTAACATTTATTGGGGTAAATGAGAAAAGACAGTAAATTGTAAAATTAAAATAACTTCCAGAGATAAAATAGCTCCCAGAGATAAAATAGCATCTAGTTATTGCACATTACAGTTGAAGAAATTTCTTTTGCTTAACTTAGAAACAATAGGTTTTAGCTTTTGATTAGTTGTGTAGTCAAATATTAATTCACCTAATGGATAATTTATGTGAAAAATGAGGAAGAGAAGAGATAAAACTAAATAATTTGGAATCTGTACATAATATGTTTCTCATGAAGAGATGAAAAAGCTGTTTTTTCTGTCATTGGAGATAGAATATTATCTTTTAAAAAGGACAAATTTAGATCAATTAACAAAGAAAAAAATTACAATAAATGAATTGACTCAATGAACTTGTTCTAGTTTAGATTCTTTAATGATAACATAGAATTAGGAAGCTGCAGAATAGCATGAATTCCTACACTTAGCATATAGTAAATGACCACTTAATCAAAAATTGTCTATTCTCCTGTTCTTTAAAGAAGATGCTTTCAGTTCATCGGCTTATTTTAAGCCTGTAAATGTACTTGCAAAATTACAAGAATTACATTACTGTGTATTTGCCAATTGACTTCAGTTATTATTCTTGTTAAAATTTTCAACATAGAATATAATCTCCTAATGTTGTCTGCCTAATGTTACCGAAAGCTTGACTGTACTTTTTTCAGTTTGTTCAGTCACTGGTAAGATGTTTCATTATTGTGTCTTTTGTTAGATTCAGAACAGAAAATGACTGACATTAAATAGCAGAAGGTTTTTATAAAAGACGTTAAGAATTTGCACTTCTGTTTTTAAAAGTAACTGAGTCAAAAAGTACTCCAAAAAGTTGCTGAATGCCCACTTAGAGTTAAAAATTCTTACTGCAATACTCCAAATCCTAAGCAGCTCAGATTTTCAGGCTTTAAGTTGTTCTCAGTGAACTTCATTCTATGGAGACACTGCTGATAAATTGGGTAGCTTCTTTGACCTATGGCATGTCTAGTGAAACTTACATAAGTTAGCATTTTACCAAGCTGCACATTCTTCTATCATAGGGGAAAAAAAAATGGTATTCCTCCTCCCTGTCTCTTCTGCAGTAGGTGGCCATTTATTTTATACAATCAATTCTTACATTTTAATCTGTAGGAGAAGTAGCAGGAAATGCTATCAGAAGTTCTCATAAAATTGTGTATTTTCAGATTAAAAAAGAGCTCTTCAAAAGTCGTCAGTTGCAAAACAACTTACAAATGTACTTGCTAATTGGTTGTGGTAGAAATGTGTGCCTAATTTCTAATTTTAATATGTGTCATTTTAGCTTCTAACCTCTACTTCTTGTTTCATTTTCTCAGCTAGATTAAAGAGCTCTTTACCACCTACTTTTTTCTCTCTGTGGAGATGCTTTCATAGAGTAATCAAGTTGTTCCTCATGCTTTTTGTTAAAAGAAACAGCTTGAGCTCTTTGAATCTTTAATTGTAAAACAAGTTTGTAGGTATTAAATTTTTATTTTTGGTTTTCTTTTAATATAGTTCACTATCCTTCAGCATCTGTTTTGAGAAAGGATCACCAGAACTACTGAGATCTTTCCAATGAGTGGGAAAGTCAGATATACTGCAGGGTCTATTTCATGGGTGCTGACATACTGCAGCTGTGGTACAACATGCATTGTTTCCCTTGTGCAGTGTTTGTCCCCTTGGTCATGCAGACCACAAGGCTGACATGACATCCTCTAGTGCGATACCAAGTCTTGACAACAAGGAAGATGCGAAGGAACAATGACTTGATTTATCCAATGCTTAATGTAAACCTATGTTTTTTTCAGTTTGTACTTCCACAGTGAGCTGAATGCATATTTTCAGTAAACTGTCTCTTTGTGCATTGTTACTGAGTATCAGTGATATTAACTGCTACCCAGTGGCATATGTTACAAAAGATCTTAGAGAATCCAAACTTTTATGAGTGCTTCAATAAAACAACAAAAGCTTGAGCCTCATCAGTAAGAAAATTTGAGTGCTACTATCCTGGAATCTGTCCCTCAGCAAAATACTACATGAAAGTACATGAAAATACACAGCAAATATGTGTTTCAACTACTCAGTGATGCATATACCATTGATCTGGTTTTTAAAGTGCTTCTATATTTTTCATATTATTGCTAAAATTATGAATAAATTATGAAAATTGTCACTGTACATAATGTATTCACATTGTGACTGTGAATCCTTGAACCGTAACACCACATTTATCATCTATCTTGTCACATTTACTGTAATATATTCTACTTAGGCTGTGATTATATGTAGATTCTAGCTATCAGGACCTTTTGGATTTATGAAGTGAAAATGTAGCTACTGAAATACAGTATAATTTTAAAGTTCAAATACTGAGGGTTCTTCATTTTCTTGCTTTGTGCAGATTTCAGCAATAATATGACATATCTCAAAATAGCATTTAATAACTGTACAGTATGCTCCCTGTAGTACTGTGTAGCTCTTTATGAGCCAAGAATATCTAAGGCATTTACTGAGTGAATCTTCCCTAATTGAACACTATTTTTGTAGAGCTAATATATTAAAACACATTGAATACATTGAAATTAATAAAGTACTGTTTTTCTGTGTCCAGTTGTATTAGGCTTTTGTTTAGGTAGGTATAAAGGCAGACTTACAGAAGCTATGAAAGACCACTCAACATAGATTACTTAGGATTCAGTACCAGATTGATAGGCACAGGCATAATTCCTGGTCTTCTTTCCAGTCTTATCATTGTCAGAAGGACTCTACGTTCCTGCTATTTTACTTTCAATATTACAGTCTGTCTCCTGATTTTTGGCATAAAGCAGATAAACAAATTTCCTCCAAAGGAATTACTCTAACTTTGCCAGTAAAATGCAGGAACTATAGAACGTGTTTCATACCCTAATATCTTAAGCCATTAATGTCTATTTCCATTCACTCTTAAGTGTGCTGAAAAAATAAGTATACAAAAATTATATTGAAACACATTTGGTGTAAATGTAACAGGTATAAAAGACCCTCAAAAAACCCCAGTATTTTCCTCCTTTTGAGTGTGTGTTTGTTACTATATTTACTATCAAGTATTGACTAAGGGATCCTCAGGAGATCTACAGCCCAAATTCATGAAAGGACATCAGAACAGGTTGCTCAAGGCTTTGCTCAGCTAGGTTTTGCACTATGTCTCTGGAAAACCTGTTCCACTGATGCACTGTCTTCACTGTGGGAAAGGGTTTTTTAATATCGAATTGGATGGAGTTTGGGGCTTGGGTTTTTTTGTTTTTCAGTGTGTGTTTCTCAGTCCGTATACTTAATAGCATTTATTGATTTATTTATTTATTTTTCTCAGGTATTGCTTTCCAGGAAAAGGTAAATAAGTAACCTGTTAGCATCACAATTCAGAGTCCTGGGACCTCAGTATGTAGAGATCCCTTTTGCAGATCTTTGTGTTTCTATGACACAAGTGTACTGAGGAATCGTATTTCCCATTGCAGAAAGAGCTGATGTAAAGCACTTAGTCTGTGGTAAATAACTTTTATATTGTTTAAACTTTCCTAGGATTTGAAGAGGTGTTTTTGACACATATCAATACATTAAATGAATATTTTAAGTTGCATGTACAAAAGATTCAGACAAAACCCCAGTCCAGTTCTTCTCTAAAGACATTCTCTATTTATATTGGAGGTATTTGTTCTGAAAGTGCAACTGCATAAGTAAACTATATAGTTTACTACATAGGTAAACTTAAAAATTACTGCACTAATTTGCTTTGGTTTTTTAAACTTGGACTACCTATTTTACTCAGAAAGCTATTGGTGTTCACTATGCTATCTTTTTCCACTGTATTGCTACAGTACTTGAAATGCAGTAGGTGATATTCTCAAGTCAGTGTAAGAGCTAATTAAGAGTGTTTTCTGCAAAATGTCTGCACAATGTGTATGAGCTGCAGTTTGGCTATGTAACTTTGATATCATGTGCAAACAATGTAGTGAGTAGGTGCAGTGCCCATCTGATTTAAGCATTGACTGATTTAATGGTTTTGCCTGTTTCAGCTTTCATAGGCCTAATTATGGACACTACGCATAGTTGCGTTCTTCATCCTAATTATATGCTGGCTCAAAGATTTCTGATGCTTTAACTGTTAATTATATAACTGCTAACCAGTGACATAGGACTATAATAAACCATTTTATTCATAAACCAAATACTCTCAAATGGCCTGGGGTTTTTTTAGGTTTTTTTTTTAAATTTAGAAATTCCAGAAACAAATTGTGTAATACCTGTTTTTTAATCTCATGCTGTATGGATTCGATTTAAATCAAAATGAAGATGCTAAAGAACGTTTTCTAAAAACCAGTTTCCTTAATGAGGCACACAGGTGTGAAAGACTGCAATTTTAGCATTCAGCTCACTAATAGATCCCTTTTTATATAGGAACTTTCTGACTCAACCTAATCTCAATTGCTGCTTAGCATCCATTTTTGTGTCCCTGACATAGTGTACTTACTACAAATTAGAATTCATGATCTACAGAAGTTCTCAGGATATCAGAGTGATTGAAGTAAAATCTCCTGTGTAAACACAACCAGAATTTGTGAATTCAAAGTTCCACTTTTATCTATGAATTAATTAATATTTAATGAGTTGGTCTTACCTTTAATTTCATATCAAACCATGAAGTTTGGGCTTTGTTTTTTTAGGCTCCCTAGACTGCTTCTTGAAACAGATAACATGAGGTGGCTAATTTGACTTTAAATCTCCTGCTTTGTGTATTCTGACTTGCCAAGGGTGTGACTGCAAGACGATTAGTTTCACCAACTCTGAAGAAGCACTTGAATTTGAATAATTCTACCAGACATCTGGACCTGAAACTTCCATCAGATTTACAGGTAGAACTAAAAATAGCTTATGTATAGACCCCAGTAAAAATGAATAAAACTGCAACAGAGAGTATTATATCAGCTAGCAACCTGCAGGATTGGTTGCTGACACAGAGCTTACTATTTTCCACTTTTAACAATTTCAGGTGCAAATAGATAGGAGAAAAGGGTTTGAACAGTGGTTTGTATTCTCTAGTTCCTGCAGGAATAGGCCACTTGTGCTGAAGTGCATACGACCTAGTGTCTATAAGGAGAAATACTTAAAAAAAGTTGTGCATTGTATATAAGAAGACAAAAGTTCACCATCAAATACTTTAGTAGAGCTTTTTGGTTTTCTATTTTTTTTTGTTTTTTTTTTGTTTCTGTACCAGAGAACTGACAAAGAATATTGTTTGGCAAGTGGTTGGTGCTGGAGGAATTTCCATGGCCCTGGATAACCACCTGCCTTTCTGTGCTTGGAGCTGTATTGTTGCTGTTTTGTTTTAGCTAGACCTGTTCTTTACTTACAGAGTTTCTGTGTTGTATTATCATGCTATCACTGTAGATATAGAACTGATGCACTTTGAAGACTTTTCTGCAACCTGCAGTGCAGAAAACAATAAAAGACATACTTATGACCTAAAACCCTAGGAAATGTTGTTAATCTAGAGCGGATTTGATTGTTTGTAATTTTTTTGCCAAGATAAAAGTGTTTTTATCTGAATATAATTTTTGTGTTTTGCTCTTCACTAGGCTAACAGTGATCCCTTTGAAAATATTTATCTCTGAGAAAGCACTGCAGTCCAATATCACAAGTACAGAGACTAAGTTTCATTCTTTTAAGAGAAAAACTTCACCAATTATAGTTACCTCACAAGCCTTAATACATTGTCCCTAAAAGTCATCAATAGCTGTGACTGATTTTCTAGAAGTATGGTTGTGTCATGAACAGGTTGTACTACTTCCTACATTTTTGTCAGTTTATTCAGTAAAAAATGATTAGCAACACGGTGTGTTTTCTGTTAATTTCTTCTTCTTCACAGGCATAAACCCTAATAACCCCATAAAGTGACACACAAGGTGGAATTTAACAATTTTATATTTTCCAAGATTAGTGAAGTATCATAAAGTTTTATATATGGTACTCAAAGTATTTAATGCTAATTAACAGTTGATAAAAAGAAATGCTTTTGTGAAAATTGGCTATTTCTGAAGAAAAGCAAAGATTACTTATAATCAAATATAATACCATTAAGTAATTTAAATGCAAAATTTTTGTTCCTCGTAGTAAGTAAATTCTTCCATTTTATTTTGAAGTATTTGTTTTCTTGTATTTATTTGTATATCCTGTTAGTTGATTTAGCACACTGCCTGATATGCATGTGTTGGCTCATATTAATAATTGCATTTTCATACTAGCAGCAAAGAAATAAAATTTCTCAGGGTAAAAGACGAAGCCAGTGAGGATGTAAGAAGGCCTGGCTGAGTCATAGCAAGGGGACATCCAGCTTAGTATTCTCCAGCTGACAGCATAGCAATGGGAAGTGATATTTAGGAAATAACACTTCCTTTTAGGTGTCCCAGAACTGCTGTTTTTTAGGGGTGTTGGCAGTCAAGATCTTCTTATGCCTTTTAATTACCCTTTATGCATCCACTAACTGTGAGGGGGTTTTTGGCAGTCTATTTTTTAATATACTGCTACTATTTACCTCCATGACCTTGAAATGTAGCAACAAACTGTAGGGAGTACTGTTGTCACTGAATGGCATTTTATTTGCTTACTTTAATAGTCTCTTGCTAGCTTTATCAAGTGATTCTTAGCTCTAGTTCGATGCATTTTAGTGAGCAATGGTTCTGTACTTATTCACTGCATTCAGAAATTATTAAAGCTTAATCATATTCTCTTTCTGTTGTTCTTTCCAAATTAAGGATTCTTAGCCTTCTTAATCTTTCATTATAGGGTAGGAGATGCAAGTCTTTAATCATGTTGTTGCCCTTGTCTGTATTTCATTGAAGTCCACCATATTTTGGAGTCTAATTCAACTGTGTCCTTCCTGAGATGTGGAGTTGCCTGTACTGCTCAGGATATGGCCTTCTTAATGTTTTCTGGAGGGGCTTTTTTTTAATGTATCCTCTGCCTTATTAATACTTTTCCTGAGGGATATGCTGTGCTTAGTTGTGTCACTTTGAGTCCTGCTGTATGTTGAGCTGATGACATCAGAGAAACATCAATGATGACTCTAGGAACTGTTTCCTGTGTTCTCACTTTAGGTCTGTATATGTGATAGATCGTTCAGGTTAGTGCTTCTACATATTTATGAACAAGGATAGCTCATTTGCTACCTTTTGTATGCTCAGATTCATAGAATTATAGAATTGTTTAGGTTAGAAAAGACCTTTAAGGTCACTGAGTCCAGCAGTCAACCTAGACTGCCAAGTCCACCACTAAACTGTGACCCTAAGTGTTACAAGTCCCAAATGTCTCCAGAGATGGTGACTCAACCACTTTCCTGGGCAGCCTGTTCCAATGCTTTGCAACCCTTTTGGTAAAGAATTTTTTCCTAATATCCAATTTAAACCCCTGGTACAACTCGAAACCATTTCCTCTTGTCCTATTGCTTGTTACTTGGGAGAAGAGACTGACACCAACCTTGCTACAACCTCCTTTCAGGTAGTTGTAGAGAGCAATAAGGTATCCTGAGTCTCCTTTTCCCCAGACTAAACAAGCCTGGTTCCCTCAGCTGCTCCTCATAAGACTTGTTCTTTAGATCCTTCATGAGTTTCATTGCCCTTCTCTGGACACACACCAGCACCTCAATGTCTTTCTTGCAATGAGGGACCCCAAATTGAACACAGTATTGGACATAAACCCATGCTGACTGGGACTTATCACCTGGTTGTCAGGTACATGCCACATGATGTCATTCAAGATGAACTGCTCCATAACCGTCTCCAGCAGTGAGGTAATGGATTGCCAGCATGGATTCCTGATTCTGTGTGAGCATACCTTTGAGCTTCTCTGATGGTATCTTGTTGAAGGCTTTGTAGTTTTGGTAACAATTATAAGAAACAAATGTTACATTGTGTAACAACTTGGTTTCTTATGTATGTTTATTGCTATTAAACACTTAAAAAAATATTCTAATGTGAAGAGTTTAAGGCTTTAGAGTCAAACACGCAGAAAGACAGAACACTGCAATTGTGGTTGTCTGTGCCACTTTGGTTTGTAAGGAAATTAAGCTTCTAAATTCATTATTACATATTCTTCACTATACTGGGCTTTTATTTAGTATGCAGATGCAACTGGTAGTAGTAAACTGTAAGAATAAAAAAAAATTAAAACCTCTTCCAGCAGACTTTTCGAAGAAAAATAAGTTGCCTTGGCCACTGAGTCTTTACTGTGGGTCTAAGATTTTCTCTTTCTCTGTTAAAGTACTCTGTGCAGTCAAGAATTATATTACTTTACAGTAATCTCTTGCACTCTGTGGCTGGTAACTCAAAAAAAGTCACTGGCTATTTTTTTGGTCATAGAAAGATTTCTGTCTCTTCTCAGTATTGTTTGTTACTGACTTTGTTGAAGGTTTCATGTTTTCTGATACTGTCTCTTATTTAAAATCTTGTATCTGTGGATAAAAGTGACTGCTTTTATTTGACACTTTTTTTTTTTTTCTAGCCAAAACTTTNTATTGTTTGTTACTGACTTTGTTGAAGGTTTCATGTTTTCTGATACTGTCTCTTATTTAAAATCTTGTATCTGTGGATAAAAGTGACTGCTTTTATTTGACACTTTTTTTTTTTTTCTAGCCAAAACTTTACTGAGTGTGAGAAATGCTTTTGGGCTGATAATAATGCAAATAATGAGGTTTTGATCTGTGTATATATAAAATGCACATGGGCAGCATACAGCTTGCTTTCCAGGTTTTTAATGCTTGAGAATGTACAGCCAAGACCTGTTTGTCAATTTTAAAGTTAAATATTTTGGCAGCTCATTGGTGTATGTTAGTAAAGTGCTAATGTTAGATGGGTGAACTGATTCTGAAAAGCAGATAACATAAAACAGCTCAGATTAAGTTGTTATTCTTGTAATTATTAATGTACACTTTGGTAGCTCCTACAGTACTCTTGGTGCTGCCTATAAAGATATGAATATTTTTTCCTTGCTCCCAAGGGATCACAAGAATTGCAAGTAACAGATGACAGTTGGGGGTGATATTACAAAGAACTAAAAATGAAAATCAACTATTGCCAGCTGCATGTCAAATTATGGTCATAATGAAAGCAAAACATGGAGAAAAAATCTAATTAAAATGTAAGAAGAAGGAATTCAGAAATGTAAATAGATAAAATTTACCTTCCATTAATCTAATGGTAACTTCTTTACTCTTGTATAAACTTCCCTCAAGAGAAAATGTCCTTTAATAAAAAATCCTATTCAAATACATACTCTCCTTCTAATAGTTTAAAAGAATCACCAAATTCAAGATAAGTTTCTGAAGCTAAATCAGGCTGAAAAAACTGGAGGAAGTTTCTGAAATTAGAATAGAGTTTTAGTTAAGAGAGTTTGCATTATTTCAGTACTTTGAAGCATCCAGGATCCAGGGGATTGTAATTATATGTCATGGTCACCATACCACCTGTTATGATTCATGAAAAGTCATGAAGAACTGAGAAACTGTCACTAAGATAAGATAAATGTGCTGCTGATTGAAAGCATGAGTCTGAAAACTACAACAGTGTGCAAGAGTCCTAACTTTAAGTCACAGTAATATACTGAAACAAATATTGCTTATTGAACAACAGGATATAGAGAGAGCAAAGAATATCAGTCGCATAATTCTTAAATTGTGTAATGCATAGCTGACAAAGGGAATGTAGAAATAGAGGAAGCTTAATGTATGTAGAATTTAATTAAACATTTGTGATAGCAGGAATTAATAAAATAGTTGCTTGCAAAGTCTCACTGAAAAATTAATGGAAGTTGATCTGAATAACACAGGGTTAAAAACTGCCCAAAAGACCATAAACAAAAGATAACGATAACCAACAGCATATTGAACTGGGATGTGAAGGGCAAGAAGTGTGTCTTGAGGTGTCACAGAGATCAATTTTATGTCTGATCTAATTTAACATTTTCATTAGTGTTTAGCAAATGATGTAACTAGCATGTTAATGAGTTTTCTCAGATGAGGATGTGCTAAGAAGCAATGCAGACCAATAAAAGCAGTTCAGAGATCTACAGAGGTTAAAAATACACAGTCTGTGGTCTCTCAGATCAAATAGCTTGCTCCTATGTGGTGAAAAATCCTTAAGGCATAGATAATTCTGGACTTTCTGTAGTAAAAGTGCACCTAATGTTGGGATGACAAGAAAATTATTGTGTGCCATCCTGATCAAGAGGTACCATACGTCCACAAGTAGATCTGTGTGGCAGGCAAGAGGAAGACAGTGAGTGCCTAGAGGTTCTCTTCTCTAGTGTTTGCACACAGATGCAGGTTAGCATTTCCACATTTAGCATCATGTCCATAATAGCTGGTCTTCCTTGCTTTCTGACATCATCTATACTTCATATTTTCCATTCACCAACTGTGCAATGGTGTTTCAGCACTTGAAAAACTGAAGGCACTGAACTATGAGGCAGCACAGTAGAGCTTGTTGGCTTCCCTACATCATTTAGTAGTGATGATGGAAAGAACTTTTCTGCTTCTATGTTGAAATCCAGACTGTCAGCTTGAAGAAAAGCATTATAATATCACCTGAGAAGAAAAATTGCAGAATACTTGATGAGAGTAATCACACTTGTCTGGGACACTGTCAAATTCAAAGTGTGATTTCCACCCTTTGCTTTTTGACTGTGTATGTTCCTTTCTTAAATTGAGAAGGTCAAAGCCTGCCTTTATTTGATAAACTGGAAATGGGTGATAAGTTTTTCTAACATGTAGATCTTGGAACAGCTGCTGCACTGCATGTGCTGTCTTTGAATAATATGAACTTATGCTAAACAAAATAAAATACTGAGATTCTGGGTCTCATAACTTGTTTTCCTCCATATCATATTTTGTCTACTGAAAGACCAAGCTCACATGAGCTTGGCTAGAGCTCATGTGAACATATGGTTGTTCTTAGTTTGTATCTCAAAATCAAAAGCTGACTGTTAGCTGAAGCGGAATATAATCGATGCTTCAGGTAAAACTTTCCCAATTTTGCTTCCATTTTATGTATAGCTTTCTATATGCATCTAATTATATGCCTAATTATATGCCTAAACTGATGCTTACAATGTTCCTTTGCATAGCTGTGTAATCATTAACATGCAAATTGTGCTACCATGCACAGCATTCATTTTAATCTTTAATGTATGTGAATGTATATGCCTGGATTGTCAAATGCAGATACCTAAACTTATAGTAAAGATCTCAAATTTTACACACATACTGATTTATAGATGTGCTTTGATGCATTTCAGAACTGTGAATGCTCCAAGCACAGCTGGGAACCTATATCCACCTCATTGTGGATTAGTAGCTAAGTATAAGCTATACTAATGTTTGGGTTTTGACATTCCAACAGTTTCCTTCATGTTCTTATTGATAAGACAAACAATTGGAATACTTTTAGTCAGACTTGAAGGAAAAAGGAAGATGTGTATTCTAAATCTAAATCCTGCTTGAAAATGATAGGATTAAAGATCAATTTGATGTGCTCAGTTAAGAAACCTATTCACAGAGACATCTCTAAATGATACTAAAGCTCTGCTAAACTACACAACCAGGTATTTCCTCATGAAATTATTTGGCTGATGCTTATTAGTCTGTGTAGCTTGCACTAGCAATCTTACAATTCAGTAAATCTTTCATTTTCATAAAATGAATGGTCATCTGTACTGTTCCTTGAATAAACTGGAGTAGTATCAGATATCCAGAAGAGGGCACTTGTAGCCCTGCAGTCAGTCAGTTCAAAACGTTGTCTATATGACAAAGTTCTTGTGACTAGGGAAAAAAGCTTCAGAGTGACTTACCTGAATTAAGCTAGATTTCTAATAAGCAATTATAGGTTATGCATGGCATCAGTTTGAAGACTTGCTTTCAGCTTTCTGCAATTAATTGGTGTATTTATCACACAAGCTGCTATCAAAAAAGAGCAACAGCTTTCAAGTGCTCAGAGCTGCAGCTGGTGGTTGCAGAAAGCCACCCTTGTACCATGAGGGCCAAAAGCATTTTCTGCTCAAAATTCAGTTCAACCTGTCAGCTTAATAAATGTTTAGACAGTGACACTGGATTTTTCAGGGAAAAAGAAAAAAGAAAAAATTACTACATTTGGAAGAAAAAAAAAATGAAAGGATCATGAAATGTTGTTGCAGTATAATCTAGTATTTTAGATCTGGTATGGAAAAATAATAGAATAGGTAAACAACTGTATTGCCTGTTAAAGTTTTTAGTCTCCAGCTAATTATGTCTGTGAAACTAAAGTAGGTATTCAAGTATGATAGATGGGCATGATGTTGTTGGTTGATCACGTAACATGAAAACCGTAACACCCAAGTTCTAGTACAAACACAGCAGTCAAATTTACTCTTGAAGAATCAGCAGGCAAGTTAGGAAGACTAGCCCAAGACTCTTTCAATTCTATGCCTAATATGTGAAACATAAAATGTAATAACTTTTTTGGAGATATGTTAATGTATGTGAGATCAGAGAGATAAAACAATATCAGCTTTTTCTTCAAATAAGCAGGTTCGGTAGCAGAACAAATATTTTGAAAGTGTTCAAGTTGCAAGTAGACAAAAATAAATTGCTCTTGCAAGTAATTTCCAGTTAAACAAGAGCTTTTTTTATTGAGAAACTTCTCATGAAAAGCTACAGCTGAACTGGCAGAGACCCTGTATTAGTGTGAAATCTCAACTCCTCCTGCCAAGTAAATCACTTTTCCAAGGGTCACTGAAGCTTTCTAACCATATTTTCCTTCATTATCCTGTTGGAACTAACAGGACTGACTTCTGAGGTATGTGAACTCGTATCATGTGTCACATGCAGCATTCTGAGGAGTAGAATTTAATGTTCTCCTGGGCTAGAGAAAACCACTTTAAAAAGTAATTACAATATATATATATATATATAAGAAATGCTTTTATTTTAAAGTCTTTGTTAAATTTTAGTAGAGACTTTTTAAAAATTGAAAAATATGCCTTACACCTGCAGCATACAGGAGGCTAGAAACAAATCTTAATAAGGTAGAAATCAAACATTTTGACATTTATTGGTGCCACTTAGTTTCAAATAAATGAGTGTCTTTTACAATTGCCATAGTTAAAGTACCTCTGTTCTGCTGCTAGTAAAAGTGCTGGATGAGTGTGTGCACACTCTATGAGGGATGTGGAGGGAAGCGTGGCAGTGGCACCTCTTCGCTTTTTTACTAACTACACTTTGTGAATTGGTCCTACCAGATAAATAGGTCAATCACACACTTTTTGGCAATTCTCCCTTCAGATGCTGTGGCTATTGTGATGTATGAGGAAAAGATTAGCTTTCAGGAAGAGACTGCTGGATCAGCTGATCTGGTTTGGAAGAAAGGGAGAAACTATCTGATACAGTTCTTCTGACCTGAAAGTTTGCTTGTACGTACTGAATATTAGTTGAAACAAGTCTCTTCTACCTATAAATCTTCCCTGGCTTAGCTTTCCTCTGAGATTTCAACATAGCAAACTAATTGAATAACACTTGATGCAATTTGTAAAGTAGTATCATTGGATTCATTCTAGTTATCCCTCAGTATCATATCTCACCAGTGCCCTCTTGAGTTCTCATTAAGTGAAATTTGATGAGCTGTGATGATAGCAGGGTCACCTTCCTTGTTTCACAAAGAAGCTGCTGAGCAACAAAATTCTACAAAGGATTACAGAATTAATCCCCTAATTTCTCTGTTGCTTATTTGTTCAGGCTGGTATGACAAAAAAGAAAATGGCTATTTTTATTAACATATCTGTACCTGTGGCTGAGATGATCCTAAATTTAGACTGTCATGTTCTTAATGCTGAGTGAAAAACATAATAAAAAGAAAATGGATGTATGCATTCTCAGGAAATAACAGATACCTAGAAGATATTTGACTGATGTAAATATCAGATCCATTTAAGGGGGCAGAGCTGTATTACATCAGCTGAGGTATGTCTTTCCCAAATTCAAATTCTATGTATTGAAGAGCACACATGAAAGTTGCAAAAAAAAGAGTGTATGGAAAATCTTGAGTATATCTGTATTATTAGAACTTTTAGGGATGAGGAACTGAAGTGTGTGAGGGGATGGGGAGGATGTCCATACTTATCAGTGTAATGTGTTACAGTTGTGAAAACTCATAAAGGCCCAGTCTTGTGTCTGATTTAAAAAAAAAAAAAAAAAAAAAGAAAAAAGTCCCATTCATCTGTCAGGTAGATGCCCATAAATTTAGTTAGTTTTCTTGTGTTAAATCAAACCAGATTGTTCATGATTAGTGTCTGTAGGACCAGGAACACTTTAGCAAAAGCAGTCAGAGGACTGTTACAATATTGATTATGCATTCTTTCTTGGTGTAGATGGAAAGGTGCTAATACCTCTGCTACATGGCAAAGACTACTGTTGTAACTGGTACTGGGTTTTCCATTCCTTCTGCCACTAGAAGGAAGAAAACTTGAAAAATAGAAAGAGCAAGCAGACTTTTCTGATAGAAAAGATTCCTCTAACCAAATAATAATTTATCTTCTTAATATTTTTGGAGACATTCATTAGTGGCAGACTCATGCCTGAATGTGGAATAAGTATGAATCTGCCCTTGGTCTATAATATATATGATGAATGGTTATAATTAATACATCCCACAGCTCTATTTTCTTCAGCTTGCTAGAAGTATTTTTCTGCTGGAAAGTTGTCTGAGTTTTCAGCACAGACATCTGTGACATTTGTTACTAAAGATAGCAAAATTAAGTGTTTGAACATTTTCTGAGGCACTGGATAAGCATTTTAAAAGATTAAAATAAAGACAGCAGAACAAACTTTGTGGAAAGGCTAACCTGAAACATGTGACATTACTTCAAAGTCACATGTAATGGTAAGAAACTCTGAAAACTACTTCAGGCTATAGAGGCTTGATGAGAGAGCAGACGGGTTTAGTAATTAAACCATACAATAGAGAGAAGTGAATAAGGAACAGTGACAAAAAGCATAGGATACCTCATGGTAATGAGGAGCCTGCACAGAGGCTGCTATAAGCTCTGATATGACATATTTGACTCCTATAATCCAAAACATATGTGCACAACATATTGCCTAGATCACTCTCAATTGCTCAAAAAAAACAATTTATCTTTTTTTGTTTGTTTGTTTTTAATGATTTGCCTCAGTTTCTAAAACCGTTTCCAATACTCATGTGAACTAATAGGTGTTTAGTTGTATTTGAGGGTACTAGAAGGTATGGCATGGCTAGAAGAATTTTTGTAGTCAGTTGTGTCATTACCTATAAGAAATGCAAAAACCCCTTCATTGGCTAGACAAATCTCAAGGTCCTCCAGTATGTAACGAAACAATTTATTATACAGTTATAATAATGTACTATAACCTATTCAGTTAAGTAAATGTTTTCTTAACTGATGCAAGTTGTATACTCTTAACACTAGTGGATTTTATTTAGTATCATTTTGGCATATTGACTCAATTAATATGATCCACTTTAGCAGCAAAACTGATATGCATAAGGAGGTTTTAGGTTTAATTTCTTTTGCAGTCTGCCAGCAGTCACTGCCATCTCCAATAAATTTATTCTTCCATCACATATGCACCCCAAGCATTGAATGTGTTTCCTTCTTCCACCAGTTCACTCTTGTGGCATACTGTTTCCTGTCTTAATTTGACATCAGTCTTTTTCCACTACCTTTGTTCCCTCTGCTTGTCTCTCTAATACAAAGCACATCATGATTTCATATAATCTGAGAATCACAGAATCACCAGGTTGGAAGGGACCTCCAAAATCATCAAGTCCAACCTGTGCCCTACACCTCCACTAAACCATGTCATCAAGTTCTATATCCAGTCTCTTTTTAAACACATCCAGGGATGGTGATTCCACCACCTCTCTGGGCAGACCATTCCAATATTGTATTATTCTGTCCATGTAAAACTTCTTACTAACATCCAGCCTGAACCTTCCTTGGTGTAGTTTGAGACTGTGTCCTCTCGTTCTGTCCATTGCTGCCTGGTGAAAGAGACCAACCCCACCT
>NDXB01020417.1:0-37589 GCA_002631895.1 Agapornis roseicollis | reverse complement strand
AATTTCATGACAAAGGTAGGAGAAGGAAGGCCTCTGTCACCTGCTCTGTGTTATGGACTTAGATAGATTTTAGCAGCAACACTTTCGTCTTAGGGGTTTGTAGACTTATATTAAGTTTTACACCTTGAGATCTATAGATCAATATGAATACATATATATACACACATAAATTTTTGCTCATTCACACACTTTCTATGGAGTGAACATCTTTCACTCTTTTTTGTCATCACTAAGCTTAATAATCTAAATTGAATCTGTTAATGTGAAATATGTATTTTTTCTTCTATTAATACACACAAATCCTTGCAGAGAGGATCTTGGTGTAAGTACAGTGTTTCTGGTCCAAGCTGGGAGGAAAGAGGAGGAGATGGTGTTGGAGGAGGGAATGGAGAAGCAGGGAGGAACATTTCTCCTCTTCCTGCCATGGGTAAGTGTCCAGGTCACCCTGGGATGCTGAAGGCTTTGACTCAGCTCAGACTTCCCTGGCTTCAATCTTGGCAGGTACTGGGTGGCAGCTGGGATAAGAGCTATCTGGGAAGGACTCTGAGTTTCTTCTAACAACATCACTTTATACTGTCATGGCATAGGGACCTCAGTATGCTTGCCCCAAATCCCAGGTGAACATGCTTTACTCTCACCTTTTCCAGGCTTTTAAATCTGTCTGTGGAAAATTTCCCAAGGTCTTGGCTTTGCCCGGGGTTGTAGAATATAAACTGGGTTGGACCCTTAGAAACTCTCAGGGGACAAAAAGTATTTCCCATCAGCTGTTGGGAAAAAATAAATGTTTTTTCTTTTTTATTAAAAAGTAAAGGTAGATAAGAGGTCATTAATTAATTCCTTAAAGCTGCATTTTCATGGAGCGGATGATGTTAGCAGATTAGACAAGCTCATCCTGCTGTATGGGAAGGTGCTGCAGACAGCAGACCCATAAATAGATTGAAAAGAAAAAAATGGTGGGAAATGCTTGCTATGAAAATTGCTATGAAAATAGGTGTTTAAATAGGAGGAGCTGATTCCAGTAAAACCAAGAGTGCTTTCTAATCTTCCAGGGTGGTTCAGAGATTCAGTCTTCAAATGGAAGAAATCTTAGAAGGCTGCTGTAATGTGTTGGTAAGCAAAGGACATGGACCTGTGAATAAGAAACCAATATTTGTTTAATAAACACATATATAGAGTCTCATCTCTTAATGTATTCATCATGCAGCAGTAAAAGCACTTTGGCACCATGTCTTGAAGAGCAACATTCAAGGTTTACTGTTATTGCAGTGCATCACATGTCCTGCTTGGTGTGCTTGCACACTCAGTGTATGTTTTGGGATTGTAATTGAGGTGTGTTGGCGTTGTTTCTTTATACTTAAATAATCATGGGCCAGACATGTTCAAAGAGTGTCCATATGTCGGGCTGCAATGGAGCAGTGGGACCAAACTCTTTTATACCAGCTAAGGTTCTGGTCCATGTGTGCTTAAAAGCAGGCTAATGAAGGGAAGACCCATCTACCTACCTATTTCTACAGATCTCTTCCTCACTTGGGAAGGCTCTGCTGGGCTTCTGCTTCTTCATCTCTTTGGTCTCCTCCAAATTGTTCACAAAAGCGAATTCCACCAGAAAGAGAGGCAGCTGTTTCTGCATATATTAATAATACACAGCTCTATGAATGATTAATAAAGGATACTACTGACTTTGAGTTATGGTGTAGTAATTCACACTTAGCTGTTTAGTGGCTCTCTGCCTTCACCCAGCGTCGCATGAGGCACCCGAGCTGAATGGTTACCCTGCCATGCAGACTGTTGTTTCTAGTTGCTTAAATTGAGTGCTGTACATATCAGATGGGATCATACAGCTGATTATGGTACACAAGAGAGGCCTTGCCCACCACATTCATGATCAAAATCAAAATGATCAATTTTTCAAGTTGCTTAACAATACATCTGCTAGCCTTGGACTGCAAGGGCTCTGTCCTTGGTGTGCTGGGAACCTAGAGCTGGTCCAAAGAGTTGTTTAAACTTGTGATCAGATTTAATCACACGTGCAAACATTGCGGTGGACCCTACAAAGTCCCTAGTGCAGAGTGAGGTCCTGCTGCTCCTCCAGTGATGGATATGGTCATGTTGTTCACCCTATGGGAACTCACTGCACTTTCTGCTGTGCCTCTCCGTGCTCTCCATGACATTTATGTTTGTGTGAGATCTATCCCTTAAAAGGGAATACTTCATTTTTAAAAAGCTTTACAAAGATGAAATTGTGTTTAACAAACAAACAAAGAAACCTGAGAAGCTGGGGGCTTAGTAAATTAAATTGTCCATGTGTGGTAGAGAACAGCAGCAGAAATACAGCCTTGCCTGGTCACCTGCAGACAACTGAGCCAGTTCTCATTTACCTCCAGGTGATTTACCATATCCCAGTGTCACTCAAAATGGATCAGAAGGGTCACACCTGAAAACTGCCAGATTTTGTCTGTTAATTACAACAGGTTTCTCGGGTGGTTTGCATAGATATAGGTGCCTATGCTCCAAAGCCCTAAGACTTGGGGAGGTGAGGCTTAGCCTTTAAATCCCTGTTTACCCCAACCTCTATCATATTCTGTTGGGGTGACAATACACAGGAGATGTTTTACATGCTGTCTCCTTCCCACAGGTAAGTGAAATGCCGCAGTCATCACTAACAGCCTGTTCATCAAATAAATGCTAAAAAGTGACTCTGCTGATACGGGGCATGTAGGGGTGTAAAATCCCCATAGATACTTTGTCCCTGGTGATGGTCTGCAAATGGGAAGTGGAAAATTTGGTTGGGCTGTTCCAGATGGAAGAAGTGCCAAAGTATTTGAATCCTTAATTGAAATCTTGCTCCTCTTCAGAGAGGAAAAGGGGCCTCAGGAAAGAGGTTGGTGCCTTTGTGCTTCTGATTCTCTTTCAGAGAAAACAATGCTAATAGAGTCATTGCTTTGGCATATGAGCTGTGCTGGAAAGAAAGTCTGTTAATCCCTTCTATAGTTTCTCTGTTTATACCCTTAGGCTGCACACAAACTGGCCAAGTACAAGAACAAAGGCTGACTAGAAACACCTCCTGTGTCTGTTGTTCTCATGAGCTATTATCCCCTTTATTAAGGATCAGGCTAAGAACAACCTCTGTTCAGGACAATGTTCTGCAAAGAAATGTGATTATCATGCTGATTTAGGTGAAACTTGGCTCTGTGACTTGCCTTTCCCTCCGCCCTCACTGCCCATTTCTCTTACTGTGCTTGTAAGTGATGGTGCCATCAGCCAGGCTGAAGGGATGCCCTGACCCCAGTCATGTCCCCTTGCCCATAGAGAGAGGCTAGGGTGGCATCAGGGCTTGTACATGCACCAAGATCAGCACCAGCCTAAAAGTACAGTTTGCCTTTTCAGCCATTACTTGATATATTCATTAATATAATATTTTACAATGAAAAGTAAAAAAAGAAAACCAATCCTGCACTATGTGTTTGTGTGTCACCTTAGAGATGGGATCCTATGGAGAACAGCACGGCATGGCATTGTGCATCATTTCTCTGGTGTATTTTCTTGTGTTTCTTTACTTACCAGAATTTCAGAAATGAATCTGTTTGGTACCTCTTTTGTTTCTTCAATATATCTGAAGCTCATTAATAATCGTGATCTTCTGCTCTGCAGTTTTTATTTCATGAAGATAAAAATCCACCGGTGTTCTGTTTCACCGTGACTAAAGGGAAATGCACCTCACCTTCTTGACATTTGTGTCAGTCAAATCCAAAGAGGAAAACAGACCAGAGATGGCTTTTCAGATCTCTTTGAAAGGTTCATTTCCAGAGGCTTTTAGAGAAATTTGTCCTTCAGGGAAAAGAACCATCAACTGAGAAGATGCTTTGAAAGTGTAGAGTGCAAACAACTTCAGTGGTTTTGTGGGAGAAAAAGTGTGTGTGGTATTCATCTTACTTGGCTGTTATGAATGTGAAGTTTCTTCCTTGGAAAGTTGTTTGTCTGCCTCAAGAAGAACTGGGCTGTATCTTATGTTCCTGCAGCTGGAATTATTGAAAAGGTCTCATTAGACTTACCTGTAAGTTTTACAAACTGTGACCAAATGTCATGCTCCCGTTCACATATTAGAAGTGTGATTGAGGATAAATCATTAGATAATGTGAAAGGAACATAACCAGCAGGTCAAAGGAGGTGATCTNACCTGTAAGTTTTACAAACTGTGACCAAATGTCATGCTCCCGTTCACATATTAGAAGTGTGATTGAGGATAAATCATTAGATAATGTGAAAGGAACATAACCAGCAGGTCAAAGGAGGTGATCTTGCCCCTCTACTCTACTCTCGTGAGACCTCACCTGGAGCATTGTGTGCAGTTCTGGTGTCCTCAACATAAAAAAGACATGGAGCTGTTGGAACAAGTCCAGAGGAGGCCACGAGGACGATCAGTGGACTGGAGCATCTCCCATATGAAGACAGGCTGAGAAAGTTGGGGCTGTTCAACCTGGAGAAGAGAAGGCTGCGTGGAGACCTCATAGCAGCCTTCCAGTATCTGAAGGGGGCCTATAGGGATGGTGGGGAGGGACTCTTCATTAGGGACTTCAGTGACAGGACAAGGGATAACGGGTTCAAACTGAAACAGGGGAAGTTTAGATTGGATATAAGGAAGAAATTCTTTGCTGTTAGGGTGGTGAGGCACTGGAATGGGTTGCCCAGGGAGGTTGTGAGTGCTCCATCCCTGGCATTGTTTAAGGCCAGGTTGGATGAAGCATTGGGTGGCATGGTTTATTGTAAGTTGTCCCTGCTTATGGCAGGGTGGTTGGAACTGGGTGATCTTAAGGTCCTTTCCAACCCTAACTATTCTATGATTCTATGAACTTAAGGAGTCTACGAATTCAACAATGAAGGTTCTTGTAGTAGTAAATTATGTTTTCAGATGATGTGATTGTAACTTTTTAACCCTTACAGGATTGGAAAATCAAAAATTTTATCTACAAGATACCCTGACCTTTCGAGTCAGAATCCTGCTTAAGGGCAGACAACAGGAATAAATGATCAATGCAAAGAGCAACACGTTAATTTGTGGGATTTTCATACTTCTGGAGCTATGATAGTCATTGTGAAGTGAAAGTAAGCCACCCTTGTAACATCTTATTTGTAGACAGGCCAGATGAGGCCGTTGGTATTTAAAGATAGAGGATGTTTATATTTAAAGAGATGAAATTCCTGTCACATTGGAAAGATAAAGTAAAAAAGGAGAGTAAGATAAAGAGTATTAAGTGTTTAGGCTTATGTCAGAGGGTGACTGTGGAGAGATGTTGGACTTAGATGTGGTGGTGATGTGTTCTTATGATCAGGACAGAGAAGATCTGCCCTGGTGTCATTTTGATCATCATAAGCTACAAAGTGTGAGTATAGTCAGTCTTCTTTCTTTGCAACACCAAGTGGAAATCAGAAACAATGGGACAAAGCAAGGATTTGGGAATTTTTGCACAAATGCAACTCATTTGGGGATTTCAAAGTGGATGAATCAGGGATTTCTAAGTTTTGTAAAAGCAAGACAAATCAGAGTATGCTTATTAGGTCATGTTTGGTCTATGAACCTGGAGGTGGGTAAAGCAATCCACCCCAGAGTCAAGGCTGATGCATGCTTCTGTCTTATTTTTAGGTGAAGAAGAGGAAAGTTGGAGAGCCTATTATCCACCATGCCAAAGATTGCCTCTTTGGGCTTGACTGCCTGAATCCTCAGCTCACCTCTTGCCCGTTAAATCAGGAATGATCTCTCAGCCATGTAGAAGCTACAGTAGCAAATATGGGAGGAGAACCACTGGGAATGTCCTGACTGGTTGTTGTAGGATTTTCTTTCTCTATTTAAAAAGTCTATTTAAATATTTCAGAAGTTTTTCTTTTCCTCAGAAGTCAGCTTTAATACCTTTCCAGAGCTATCTGGAAAATGGAAGTGGTCTTCCTGAGCCAACTGTTTGCCAGCTCTGTTAGCATCTCTTTGAGAAGCCACTTCAGAAAGCAAGCTTTGCTTCTTCACAGGTCCTCCAGGATCCTCCCAGCCAATCCTTGGTGGATATTCAGCTTGGTTTGGATCCAGGCCGCTCTCACTTTCCTTCTGGCCTCAACCCTGAATTTAGAAGATGTGTACTTACCAGTTAAGACATCACATATTACTCTAGCATGATGTGGTTTAATATTAATCTTTGTTTACTCAACAATAATAGTTGTATTTAATCTAAGATCTGTTAAATTTAATACTGATAAATGGAGCACTTTCTTAACGTATGTTCATGTTCTGTCTTAGTCTATTATATATGTGCTGTACAAATGTGATACATTGGCTTTGTAAATGCACAAATAAGGAGAAAAAAAGCATTTGCAAATCAAGTTACTTTTCTGTGGAGTAATGGAGCTGTGAAAGATGCAGTTCACCCCATGCAAGGCTGAGGATAGCTCACCTGATCTAATACATCATCACCTCTGAAAGGGCAAGTTTTGACTGTGTTCTCCCTCACCCTTGCACAGGTTTCTGGTGCTAGTTGGATCTGTAATGAGATGGTTTGACTCATGATATCTATATCTATCTATATCTATATCTATATCTATATCTATCTATATATAAATAGGTAAAAATGAGGGCAATTTTCTGCTGGGCTGGTGAATTGTCTTCACAAAGAACCTGAGGAATGCCGTGCAGAAGTGCACAGTCAAGGTTGGTGGAGAGGGGGAGTGAGGGCACTTTTGCTAGCAGAAATAAGTTAGGCCCATTCATCTGCCTCTTGCACCTCCCCAGCCATGATGTGGGTCCATAGAAGTTTAAAGCAATCTGTGTGGGTCCTGCTGTCCTACCTTGCTGTGCTGTGACACAGTGCCCTGCTCTTTCCATGCACCAGCACAGACACATAATTGTGTCCATCTGGCCCCTCAATGAGCTGGTTCAGTGTGCTGGACTCTCAGAAAAATGATCAGTATTTGTATGGTTTTATTTAGGTCTCTCCCAGTTTTGCATCTTGAGCTGGTTCTCCAGGATGTCAAATGAACACAGAACACAAATGGTAGTGGAGAAAGTGCAGGAAAGCTTACTTGGGGACACAGGGAGGTGGTTGAACTGTGCCAGAGGTGGCTTAGATGAGTTGAAACTGTAGGCTGCAGTTCTACAACATATCTGCTTACTGCGTTTCTGTTTCCCCTTTGCTTGGATGTATTTGAGAGGCACAGTTACATTTTCTGTCTGTACAAAGCTGTATGCATACAATGGACCTAACTGGCACATGATTTGCAAAAATCTCTTCTTACCCACAGGATGCTGGGAGGAGCATAAAAGAAGGAGAATCCAGCTGAAGAGCAAAGGTGCATTAATCATCTTAAGAGGATCATACACAGATGTGAAAAACAAAACCCAAATCAACTCATGTTTGCTCATGAAAAATGTCCACAGCTGGTTCAATTAGTTTGATGAGGTACAGAAATCAACAAATAATTCAATTCTGATAAGGCTAAACTGGGTTGTAAGAAATGGATGGGACTGGAAATGCAGGTCCATGCATATGTCAATAACAGCAGTGAGAAAGGGTTCCAGCACTATTCCCATATGTACCATAGCTCATACTTTAACTGCTTGCGGCTTTGGGCATCCTTCTTATAGTGAGGTCCATGTACTTGATTGAGTTTGTAGTACAGGTGATACCTTGGTGAGCTATGCACACCTTCTGTGTGCCTGGGACTGCTAAAGGCCATTGGAGAACTAGAGCAGTCATTGTCTTTGATTTAGTAGCAAAACCTGTTTTCATTACTTGGTCTCAAGTCCTGAGGACAGCCCAAATCCTCCAGCACTGGAGCTTTCAATAAGACATTGTTTGTTCTGCTGCACTGTCAATAAGATATCATTATTTAGCTGCAAGATAAGAAAGGATTTGTTAATATCTCCTCTTGGGGGATGGTGACATTTTTTTCCCCTTACAGAACACTGGAGAAAAACATGGGAGCAGGCTGACAAGGAAAGAAAATCAGTTCAGTTTATGTTTTGTATTTATGCCTCCCAGTTAATGCTTTACGTTATGAGGAGCACAAATGCAGTCTTTTTTCTTTTATTTGTAGTTGTGTGTGAACACAGTGATATAATATGCTTTGTGCCTATTGTATATACCTTCTTAAGAGGGAAAAAAAGGATATACTTTAATATCTCCTTAAAAGCTGTACCGAGTCTGTAACCTGTTGTTAATATGGAAGTAGGGTACTCTGCAAGAGGCAGATCAGGTTTTGCCTTCCCCAAATCTAACTGAATAGTTACTAATTAACAGCAGATATGGCAAGAATTTTCCAGCTCTTGCTTTGGCATAGCTGTCAGTGTTGTAACCTGGAGGCTGCGTGGCTGAGGATGGAGCTGCTGTCTCTCTTGCCCCGTGACCTCTGCCTCTGGCCTAAACCTACTGCAAATACCCCTGTGTGGTGTCACCTTTGTCTCCAGCAGCACAGCAGGCTTCTGCAGGCTGCCATCCCCAAACTCCCTGGACATCCTGGGGTGTTCAGAGGCCAGGTGACATTTTGGCAACCTCAGAAATAACAAGGCCACATTCTTTGCAAAACTACATATAGGGTCACTTAGATGACAGCTTAAGGTCATATGGGCATATACAGACAGAGTCTAGCTGTCTGTATAATCTTCTACATGAGGTTATGAAGACCCAGAGGGCATGCCTGAACTTGAAAAATTCACTTGGCTTCAGGTGAAGCCTGAGCTCAAGGCACAGTAACTATCCTGAATAGGGATATTCAGAGGACCTGGACCAGGTGCCAAGACCAGCCCTGCCTCTTCACAGTTGTGCAGGGGAATATTAAAGGCACAGTCGTGCTCCTATAGCTGGATAACCAGCTCAAACAGGCAGGGAAGTCTCTTGAACTCTCATTAAAATAATCATGGGAACACATCTGGTTGCATTTTGGTAGATTTCTTGGGCCAGAGGCTGCCCAGCTGCTGGGCTGCCTCTCCCACTGTCCCACTGACTCATCCCTCACTTCCCAGGCTGGCCATGCCACCACAGACACCCATGCGGTGATCAGACATTGAAAGCGGCTGCCCATGGAAGTGATGGAATCACTGATTGGAAGTGTTAAAAAAATGGTGTAGATGATGCCCTCAGTGACACGGTTTAGTGGTGGACTTGGCAGTCCTGGGGTAATGGCTGGGCTTGATGAGCCTAAAGGTCTTTTCCAGCCTAGCTGATTCTATGTTAGGCAGCACAGGCACCTGTGCCAGCACAGCTGCACTGCCCTACCCAGCACACAGCTGCACAGAGGGGTTGACACAAGGCAGCCCCCCTGCTTTATGCTGGCAAGGACACCAGAGCATTTTCACAGGACAAGTAACCCTAACCCCTGGCTCACCTCTTGGTACCTGGGATGCTCTCAGCTCTGTAAACCCCACATGACAAATCCCAACCACAATCAACCCTTGCTGGAGGGGATGGGTATTCATGCGACCAGGTATGGGTATTGGTCACTATTTCCACCAGCCTGCCAGGCTCCAGCAAGCAAAGATCCTGCCACAGATCCTGTGTGCTTGCCACAGAGGCTTGCACGGAATTCTGCTCACTGTGAGCAGCCAGACCGGTTTAGAAAGTGACTGCATGAATGAGCACAATGCAGCTGTAACAGGAGACCAAAAGGGATCCCAGAGAATGGGGAGGTAAGGAGATAGCCGCAGGTGGCTGCAGCTCCCAGCACAGCTTATTTAGCCACTTGTGTGACATCCACCCAGAAGCTGAGAAATGACGCGAGAGGCTTACATGGATGCTACATGAATTTCTATTACAATAATAATCCCTGATGCTGTGTGTTAATGCTTCGGGTTTGGCTGTAATTTCCCTCATGTTGCACAGTTCAAGA
The DNA here is from genome assembly GCA_002631895.1 of Agapornis roseicollis. Lineage (NCBI taxonomy): Eukaryota > Metazoa > Chordata > Aves > Psittaciformes > Psittacidae > Agapornis > Agapornis roseicollis. Next base: position 27,725 of record NDXB01020417.1, on the reverse strand, counting down.
ATGTTAGTTTCTTTTTGATTTCCCCCTGTAAGCTCTCTCTTTATATGCTAGATGTGGCTTTTTGGTGTTCTGGCCTGTGCTTCCTGAACCATGGAATGCAGTGGGATTTTTCTGAGGGTCTGTATTCTTCTTTTTTCTTTCTCCTCAGCTTAGACTACATATTTATAGAGAATAATAACGTATCTTGATACAGTGGGATTGGAGACTTTTATTTCTTAACTGGAAAAGAGCATCTTGCAGTGTGAGGCAAGCTGGGAGTTATGTTCCTTATAGTTGGCAGAACACCCATCAGTGTGTACATGTGTGTGTGCTTGAAAAAGGGTAAAGGACTCATGCTCACATGTACGCTTCCATACTCCGTGCTAGGACTGCCTGGAATAACCAGATTAGATTATATTTGGGCTATAATGATACTATATCCTTCTGCTTGTAGGAAAATAACCCTTATTATGCTTCATCACAAAGTTTCTTTCGTTCTCACTCTGACAAATCAATGCAAGAGCAGCAGAACAGCTGTGGTACTGGCATCTGTATGTCACGTTGCCCTTAGTCAGCAGAAAACAGGTTGAAAGTGGTAGTCCCTCTGCTTCCACAGCTATCATAAAGCTACTGAAAGCAGATCTTGGAAATCCCTATGGGAAATAAAACCAACACACTCTGTGCAAAGAAGGTCTCCGTTTAAAATTACTGTCTAACCTTCCTGTTCTATAAGTCCTAGGAAAGGATTTCCTTGAAGGAGAGGAAGAGTCAAAGCAGAAGCAGGTGGCTGGCTGGCAGGGAGAGACACAGAGTGTGGAATGCCTGGAGGTGGGAGCATCACAGGCTCAATCCAGATGAAGAAATAAATGATGACTCTGAAACATAATACAGGGTTTATCATGACAGGAGTAAAAGGGTATAAAGACCTAAACTGTTTATTTGTATGAGAACATAATGGTCCTTGTCATTGACTTGGTGTTGAAAGGAATGACTTCCATCTAGAGGATGCAGAAAAAACAGGAGTTAAATTTCAGTACTAGTAACAGTTTAATGGAAAAAGATTGAAAAACAGGAGGAATGTGGAAATTAGACAGGGATGATATTGTAATAAGTTAAATGTGGCATTTGGGAGCAGCAGTATTGTTCATGGAAAAACAATGCTAATCAACATCAGATGTATTGCTATTTTAAAATAGACTTTATTTAATGACAATAAATATAAAGAAATTTTAATATTGAGGAACTAACAGCAAACATTCTTAGAAAAAAAAAACAAAAAATACCTTTTTACATTCTGAATTTTATCAACAAACACAGAATCTACACTAGTGGCAATGGTCTGCAGTTTATGGTGCGTGTTAAGGCAATCAAATGGTCACTGGTCAAAATTCACCCTGATGTCAACACATCTGTACAAAGTAAGAGTCTGGCCTACATATCAAGTGTCAAAAAAAAAAGAGTAAAACTGATCCATAGTGTAAAGCAAATGTTAATTTTCCCTTCAAGCAGATCCTTAGATATTGTTAAAGTGACCTGGTCTCATAAAAAATACAGTTATAAATACTCATATGTTGGCAACTGCCCCCCAGCCCCAGCATTTTGTTCTGATGCCTCTGCAGAGCTCCCTGCCTACAAGCAGAGCACACTTCAGCATTTGGAGGTAGAGGCTACAGAAACTGCACAGTTTAAATCAAACTATTAAAATGCAATTATTAGGCACTCTGTTGGTTTTCCTCTTCTATCTCTCATTCAGAACTGTGCTGTGAATAACACTGTGCATATGGCACACTGAACTGAATTCCTGATATAATGTCTTCTGAAATTAAATGTTACAGCTACATTAGCAGGGAGCGTGGTGCTTCAGAATCACTGGAGCAAGAAAGGTGATGTTGACTGGGGGATGCTCATGCAGTACTCACCACTCTCTTCAGCCTAGCTCTGGTTTCAGCTCTCCAGACTAAGTACCTGTCAGAGACCACTAAGTGCATATCTACAACCTGCCTTCTGGTTCAATTTGAACCAAGAACAATTCAGCCCACGTGCCTTGAGCCGGGTCTGTGATGGGAAGCACTGCCCAGAAGGTGGGACGAGTGGAAGACTAGTTTCAAAACACACTCTTGCGCTCAACAAAAATGGTAATGTAGAAACACATCCAAAACCGATTAGGATTTTATGATGTGAGGAGCCCAAGTCATAGATATACACACTTTGCTGATGTAGCATGTTTTTAATCCCTATTTTAAAGGCAGGAATATAAACTCTCAAGATAAACACTAATGGCTAACTCCCCTTTTAGGAAATACTCCCAACTGCTGTAAAAGAAGGGAACATGAGAAATGCCACAGGAATAAGTAGTGGAAGACCAGGCACTCCTGAAAATTAGGTTCACAGTGTGACCCCAGGCAAGGCAGTCAATGCATTTGTTTCCCAGTCTCTTTACTTCTCAAAGAGGGCAATTAACGCTTTCTTAAGACTATTAACTACTTGAAATAGTCCTGCATTTTTCCCCCTTTACCACAGGTTACTTCCTTGCCTGATCCAGCAAATACCTGAAAAGCAGCAATACCTAGAAAGGTATTTAAGGCTCACTGGGGTTGTGATCACTGATGGAGGTATGAAAATGGTATCTCTCAGCTCAACACAAGTGCAAATGGTGCAGGACCAGCTCAAAGATAAAAATTAAAGCTCCAAGGCACCTTTGCCCAGGGAAGCCCCAAGTACCTCACTAAAACTGTGTTAAGAAACAGGGTTTTTTGGCAGAGGTTTGTTTCAAACTGCAGTTTGGTGTATTGTGCAGTGAAGGGACCAGAGGCAGTGTGCACAAACTGAAACACAGGACGTTCCCTCTGAATATGAAAAAACAGTTTTTCATTGTGAAGATGACTTGAGCAGGCTGCCCAGGGAAGCTATGAAGTTTTCATCCTTGGAGGTATTCAAAAGGCATCTGGGTAGCCTGCTCGACATGGCCCTGTTTGAGCAGGGAGATTGGACCAGATGATCTCCAAGATCCCTTCCAACCCCAGCCTCCTGTGATTGGGGAAAGGGTCAAACCAGTACTGAGAGGGTGTATTTTGATAAGAAATGCTGTCTTGTTTAGAAACTTCTGAGTGTTTGTCCATCTGCCCAATTTCCTGGTGAATTAAAGACTTGTCATGATTATGACAAAATCAAAACAAATTGTAAAGAACAGAGTCCCCTGTGCAAAGAAGCACTGGTCCCATTGCCGTTCTGGTTGATTGACCTTTATTGTGATGGTCTATCTTATTTTTCTGACCTTCATCTTCTTTTTTGTCTTCAGGTGGTACCTACACAAAGTTTTCTGGGTGTTATAATAAGTAAGCTTCAGTCTTTCAGTGTCAGAAATGCAAGTGGTTCTCTGGAACCTATGTGAGTTTCCTTCATTTTTCCCTGATTTTGAACCAAGCTTTCCTCTCGCATTCTTCCATGTAATCATGCAGTCTTGCTGAGTGAAAGTGTACCATGGCTGCTGAAAGGACACCCTCTTGTGCTACCTCTTCTGGTTTAAATGTTGCCAGAGAGGCAAGGAGGGTATTCAGCAGAATTGCTACCTCAGACTTCCGGAGGTCTTCCAGACTTCCTTGGCCTGTTTAGGAGCCTGGTTGATAGAGCCCCTTTGGAAGAGGCCTGAAGGGCAAAGGAGTCTGGGAAGGCTGGACATTCTGCAAGAAGGAAATCTTCAAGGGCTGGCAGGGATGAAGGCTGGTCTGGCTCAACAGAGAGCTTTGGCTGGAACTCAGGAGAAAAAGGAGTTTATGACTTCTGGAAGGAGGTGCAGACTGATCAGGAGGTCTACAAGGATGCCTTCAGGGCTGAACAGAGGATCTGAGGATCTTGGTGCTGGAGGAGGTTATGGGGCAGATCATCTTGAGTGCCATCACCCAGCATGTACAAGACACCCAGGTGATCAGGCCCAGTCAGCATGGGTTTATGAATGGCAGGTCCTGCTTGACTAACACAATCTCCTTCTGTGACAAGGTGACCCACGTACTGGATGAGGGAAAGGCTGTGGATGTTGTCTACCTAGATTTCAGTAAAGACTTTGACACCATTTCCCACAACATTCTTCTGGAGAAACTGGCTGCTCATGGCTTGAACGGGTGTACTCTGCTATGTAAAAAAGTGGCTGGATGGCGGGATCCAAAGCCTGGTGGTGAATGGAGTTATATCCAGTTGATGGTTGGAAGTGTATTGTGCAACAGCCAGCTGAACATGAGCCAGCAGTGTGCCCAGGTGGCCCAGAAAGTCAATAACATCTTGTCTTGTATCAGAAATAGTGTGGGAAGCATTACTAGAGAAGTGATTCTCCCCCTGTACTCAGCACTGATGAGGCTACACTCCAGTTTTGGGTCTCTCACTACAGGAGAGATATTGAGATGGTGTCCAAAGAAGAGCAATGAAGCTGGTGAAGGGTCTAGAGAAAAAGTCTTATGAGGAGCAGCTGAAGGAATTGGGGTTTTTCAGCCTGAAGTAAATGATGGCCAGGGGAGACCTTGTCCTTGGCTACAACTACCTGACAGGAGGTTGTGCTAAGTTGGGTGTTGGTCTCTTCTTCCAAGTCACAAGTGCTGGGACAAGAGGAAACAGCGTCAAGTCCCACCAGGGGAGGTTTAGATTGGATCTTAGAAAAGTTTCTTCACTGAAAGGGTTGTCAATCACTGGAACAGGCTGCCCAGGGAAGTGCCTCAGTCACCATCCCTGGAGGTATTTAAAAGACCTGTGGATGTGGTACTTAGTGACATGGTTTAGTGGTAGACTTGGCAGTGCTAGTTAATGGTTGGAACTGACGATCTTAAAGTTCTTTCCCAACCTTAATTATTCTGATTCAAAGGATATGCTTCAGGTACACAGCAGTCAGTATCTGGAAGTTCTGCTACAAAATTCAGATGTGTGATTCTTTCTCATTATTAATGGAACAAAAATGCTTACAAGTGTTACTTAGTTTCTGCAAATGAACTTCTTAATATATAAAAAACTATATGAATAACCTGACTAAAAGTTCTGCATATCTATTACATTTAAGAAGAGTACAAAATTACAAATGCAACAACAATCACCTGGTTTACAGAGTATGGGCATAGTTTTGCTTTTAAAACAAGATTCTGATTTTCAGGTTTTCGGAAATTGGTCCACTAAAGCTGTTAAAAGAGAAAGCAAATGAAAACCCGGAATATAACTGGTGCAGACACGAAGCACAGCTCTACATGCATGCCTAATCTGTAATTCCCTATCTCCCAGTTTGCAACTGGAGCCAAAATAGCCAAGCAGATCTGCAGCCTAATATGAAGATGATTGATGGCTCTAGCATTTGCATCCACACCTCTAACATCCTTCCTAGTTATTTAAAGCTTCATAACGTGATTAAGGCATATTAAATGGTTCATTCCAATGTTGAGTTTCAATAGATTCTTGTCAGAATTCACTTTATCATGCAATGTTGTATCCCAACAAGCCCAGCTGCACATTCTTCCTGTGTCAAAATCTCAGGGAAAGGCACACTGTGGGAGAAACACAAAAGACAGCCCTCCACAAATATTGATTTACGATGTGAAAAGACTTTTAACACCCATTACTGTTACAGGTAGGAGACCTTCAAGGCTGTTGTCATTGAGAGCAGAATGGGCAAGTGAACTAATGAAAGTACATTGACTAAGGAAAGATAAAATGCCTGAGTTTTCTACTCAGTTGGAGTGCTGTAAAGTCAGTTTATGTGCATTGATTTTAAGGGCAATTCTCCTGTTTACAGAGAGATTGATGAACAGGATGGGCTCACAGTCCCCCTGCTTCTTGTGATCCAAGTCCATGATTAATTGAAATACCTTGTTATCCATTTAAGTCTCAGTATGCATAGCTAATTCAGTGTAGCACACAACAGCGCTTAGTATGTCAACTTCAATGGCTTAACAACATGATTTTGAGTTGTATTTTCCTTCTTTTTCCTTCATGTTTTGTCTTTTTCTCTTCATTTTATAGTTGGGGTCTGCATTAGCAAGCAATCACAGCTCTTTCAGAAGACATGATGTTATTCTTACAACAAATCCTTCTTGTTCTTCAGGTTTTATTCAAGTCAAAAGAAGAGATCTAGTAGCTCTTGCCTAAAGTGAAAGTACTCTATGTATTTCAGAATTAATGTTCATCATCTTGAGATGATAATTTTTGTCTTCACATGTTAAAAAATATGTCCTACTAAAGCCATTTAAAAAATTGGTAACTCTTATCACAGTGGTTGCTTTTGTCCAAGGGCAAGAGGTAAATGAGCAGGTAACAGCTGCAAGAAACAACGCTTAGTAAAGGGAATAAATACAAAGCATTTGGTTAGCTATTGGTAATACCTGGACGGGTATTAGTTGGCTAAATACTGTTATTCCATATAAAAAAGTACTTAGTCAGCTTTAGGTCGGAAAGTGCTGTCTACTCCTTGGATAATTTTGTCAGCTATTTTGCCCATGGTTTTCTTCACAATTTTGAGATCGTTCTCATGCAAGAGTTTCTGTGTTAGGTACTTCTCTCGTTTGACCTGGCTCTTGGTCTTTTGTGATACGTCCGGAATTAAGTATGAAATAATGAACTTCACAAAGTATATGACATGCTGGGAAAGGTGAAAATGAAAAAACATCAGTCAGGCTGAACAGCACATTATTATCATCATAATAAATAAAACATAACATTATCTCTTAAGACTCTAAGCTGGTTCTGTACCAGTATCTATCACAGTGAAACAGTGTCTTAAAAAGCAGATATGACTAATGAATAGAATAATTGTCTGATAAATGAGAATTTCTGGTTTTCTAATCCTGATTTTAACAAGGACTTCTCTGCCCTCTTTGGGAGAACCATGGTACCCAGTGCTTCACCCCTCCATGGTAATACTGGTTACAATTTCTTTTCAAATTGTTTTAGGCTTGTTCAAATGCTTCTGGGCAATGGACTTTTCTCTTCCACAAGAATTCTGATCTAACCAGTTGCATGTTTCTGATGATGTTGGTAGTCTCTAGATCAGGCCCTATATTCCCCTCCCTTCATCTCAGACTGACTCTTGTCTTTTGCAAACCCAGGTGTGGCTCCCGAGGAATGAACAATTACTTTTTGATGCTCACCTGGAGACTCACCTCTTGCAGTGACCATCTTTATTGGTTTCACTCTGCTAGTGAATATGCATTATGTAGATGTATTCATGAGGCTGTGCACAAACTTGTCTAAGTATATGTGAAAATATTTTTGGTGTACCTGTCCCTTCTATTTAACAGTTCTTGAGAAAAGAACCTGCAAACATGTGGGGCAATCCTCAGCTGAGCTCATGACTTCACAGACCTCTTTTTCTATGTTGGTGCTACAGTTAATTTACATCTCCCAAGCTCTTGCCCATGTTAGCACTTATCAGCAGCTCTGATAGCCGTGCCTGGACAGAATGTCTCTGAAGGATTTTCTGCATGGAGGGAAGGGAAGTTCAGGTAGGTAAGTAATGCTCAAAATCTCATACTTTTACCTCCATGACAATGACGAATGCCAGCTTGGCTGCAATGACATGCCAGTAGTATATGTTATGCTCATACTGGTGCTGGTGACCAGGAGGGTAGCGGAGATCCCGATATCTGAAAGCAATGTGGGAATGTCAGGCACTATTTTCAGGAATCACTGCAGTAAGGCACTGTGGCCAGAGGATGGAGCAAGACATGTCGCCGCTTAATGCATCCAGGAACAGTTGCAAGTAACTACAGTAATGGGTAAAATCCTATCTGCAGAATAAGTCATATTTGGCTGAAACGTCATTTTTTGCCACTATATTAAGAAATCATTAGAAAACTTTTAAAGTGCCTTTTTTAATTTTTTAAGGCTATCAATTATGAGAAAGCCAAAATAAAAGTCAGAATTTTCTGAGTAGAGCAAACTTACGGGTGAATAGTTTTAGTCAGGTTGTCCATTCACAGTATCCTGGCTTTTACTGTTTTTAGCATTTCTCACCAGATATCATTAACTGAAGTAGATGATTTAGATATTAACAATTATATTTATTTTTGTTACTGGGAAAGAAAGGTTATTTGACACTTGCCTGCATGTTTGGTTTACAAACCACGGGGAAAATGGCTTGCTTGCATTCTTGAAGTCTGATATATTGAAGACAGAAAGTGTGCTGTTTATATACCCCTTCATAGTGTGACTGCTGTGACTCCCATAAGGAGGGACTGAAAAGGACCAGTAATAAACCAGGCGAGGAATCATGTCAGACGTAAAAGCAATGATCATAGCCTGCATTTCAGAAAAAGAAGGCAAAAAAGCAGAGCAGTGTTTGAGAACTAAGCCTTAATAGAAAATATGTACTTTTCCAGTTAGTGGTTCTCTCCATAAATGAGCACATAGTTACTCATGGGCATAAAACACTCTGTTTCTGGAATGTGCACTCTATACAGTTTTTAGATTATGCTAGCTCTGCTGGATGCCTTAGGGAAGTTACACTGCAATCCATTTTTTCCTCATAAGCATGCAGTGGAGGTCAGCAGCCAAACACACCTTAAACTACTCCAATGTAACCTCAAGCAAACGTGCTTCCTATCAGATGTGCTTTTGAGGTGCTTAAAGAAATCCTGCCTGATGAAACTCATGGAAACAACGGACGAGTCCTTCAGTAATATAAAATCAATTTCACCAGGAACCCTGAGGTCTGAGTGAAGGAATTAAATAAATTATATCTATAGTTGATCCATCTTTGACTCTAGTAGCACTCTTTCTGACATGCTAGCCAGCCCAATTCATCTTGGCAGTTGGTTCCTCATAAGTTTCAATGTCACTACATGTGGAAAGTGCTGTTGCTGCCAAGCTAATGTTTTCTTTAGTGGCAGCTGCATAGTGCTGTTTTACATATGATGTGACCATTTGTTTTTATCTTGTTCCCAGGAGAGTCCCTGTCCTACTCAGCCTGCTGGTCACAAACTGAGTAGGAAATTGGATCCGTGGGTTTGTTGTGGGAAGCCTTTTCTAAACTCATGAACTTCCCAAAACATCCTATTCTGGAGGACAGGTTGACTATGTTTAATCCAATCTCCTCCTCTGCTACTGCAAATTCAAAAGGTTTCCCTGGGAGAAAGACTTTCCACTGGCAAGATCTGCAGCTGAGTGGCTAGCAAGAGGCTGCCCAGCCAACTCATACCAACATCTGGTTGCCTAGGGCCTAGCAGAGGAGTGTGAAGCTGCACTCCAGGGCTGAAAGAAAAGTCTTTATCCCATTCAAATGTCTAAGAACATCTAACAACATGGATGGAAAGAACCAGGGCAAAGACATGGAGGAGACAGGTGTGAAGTGGGGATCTAGTGGGATCAGGGGGGAAGGAGGCTTAGGTACAGATGCCTAAAAGGTGCAGAAAGAAGCCATTGGATGGGCATGAGACAGAGGAAGGGAACAAGTTAAGTGATAATAGTAACATGAGAGCTGGTTAATGTCTGTCGAAGGGCTAGTACCAGCACAACACAAGAGACAATAACAAGGGGAAGACACAGGAAAAGGAAAGGGCAGGGAGTTGAAAAAGGTGCAAGATCTACCCCACCTCAGGTAGCACCACTGCCAAGTGATGAATGCTGTCCTCATGTCTTGCCTTGTGAATTAGCTTACTTTGCAGTACCTGAGAAGCTAAACTCTTGTTAAGATCAAAGTTGCAGAAACAATACTTTGAGACTATAGTCATCAAAGCGGTCAAAAAAGTGTGGGTTGGACGAGTGGGCAGTGAGGTGGGGCCAGACTCTTTTCAGTAGTGCCCAGGGTAAGGGGCAGCAGGAGCAACCTGTAGAAGAGGAAATTGCACTGAGTACAAGGAAAACCTTCTCATATTCTTCTTTACATTGTGAGTGGAAGAGCACTGGAACAGGCTGCCCAGGGAGGTTGTGGAATCTCCTTCTCTGGAGACATTCAGAGCCCACCTGGACACATTGCAGTGCAACCTGCTGTAGGTGGCCCTGCCTTGGCAGGCAGGTTGGACTGGATGATCCCCAAGAGGTCCATTCCAACAGCAACCATCTTGTGATTCTGTCCAAGCTCTATAGCTGGTTCTCCAGAATATTGTTATAATCAGGTTCAGTGGAGAGGAAGTTAAGTTGGCTGATGAGAAAGAAAAGGGAGGTGTCCTAAGACTAAAATAAACTCATTTAAAATTTTCAAGGGTAAGAGGTTTTTCTGTACTTTACTCTGCCTTACATGAAATGTAGTTGGCATGCACTCTCAAAAACTGTTTTTAAGCATTACATGCCACTGTGAAGTGAAAATTACGTGTTGTTTATATTTACATGCAGAGTAGGTGTTTTTGGCTGACAAGAAATACATATTACTGTGTCTTGCAGTTCCAGGGAGACGACCTCACACCTAAATTACTCTGTTTTTAACTGAAGTACAAGCATAAAAAGTTTTATTTAAACATAATTTCTTTCTGTTCATTAGCTCATCCAGTCAGACCATAAATGAACTTGTAGCAAATGAACAGTAAGGCAAACAAAATCCCTTCTCTTTTTGGATCAAAGAAGTGTGATGCTGCTGCTTTGTATCATTTAGAAAGATGCTGAAATATGGCATTTACACAATTTAATATTTGCTCTTACTGGGTCTCTCATCATCCTAAATCTGAACCCTGTCTCACTCTCCTCCCTCTCCCAGAATGATCTCCAGATGTGCTCCAGAGAGCTGCAAGGACCGAAATATGAAAGCTAATCCTACAGCGTCCTCTCAAAGGAAAAGAATTTTTCCTCCTGAATTATGGGCTGCATTTCAGAGTATTGCACTGGAGAGCCACAAACAAATAGCACATTCTCTACTTCCCAAGCATTACTGCACACAGTTTTCCATTTATATCGTAACTAATTAAAATCAGTCTTCAAATCAACAACAGATGCTTTGGTATCATGCAATACCAAGTCTGGTGACTGAGCAGAAAGTCTCAAAACTGATAGTTTTGTGCAAAAGTTGCTTGCACGTTACTAGAGGGTGTTGGAAAGGCGATGTATGGGGGAAAAATGATACACTACCTGAATCCTAATCAGCTGCAACAAATCACATAGGAAAGAAGAAACAGTTTCTGTGAAGGAAAAATCAAGGCAGGGATGGTAAAGACTGATGAACTATAGTAGATACTAGATGTCAAACAAGAAAAAAGCATACTTAAAAGAAGAAAACTGCTTCTAGAGTTTGCCTTATAGCCCTCACTGTGTCAGCAAGAAATGCAGATCTTTCTGAGGTCCTTACAACTCCTGCAGCGGAGTCTTTTGAACATGACAGTCACTGGTGCTGTGCCCCTTGCATGCCAATAGCCCACTGAAGCCAGTGGCACATGCACTGCATTCACACTGACATTAGCTACACCTAACATCTGACATCTCCAAAAGGTGACTCTGAAAGAAACATGCCTGCAGTTAAGAGTCATGTGAACACTGGGGCTGAGTGCCTGTCAAGGAGGACGGAGAGTAAACCCAAGCTGTAAATACACTTTTGCACATCGAGGACTCCGTGGTTTTAGTGATGCCTTGAGGGTGTAGCACATAAGGAGGAATTTGGAGAGAAAAATGTTGCAAGGTTCAGATTAGCCTCAGGTGGGCCATGACTGGGTAGTGATAAACACCTACTGCTGGGTCATTCGTCTGCAGAAAGCACGGCATGAGTACATTCCTGACAGAAGCCTAGGCATGTCTGAGTGTAGACATGTCTGAGTCACCGTGAGGTCACCAAAGCCACTTTAACATTACCCTGAGTATTATAAGGACTATGCCTAAGGTACTCATAACAATATGTTAAAGTAATTTTAAGATGTATATGCAACTTTTTATTTCATAGTGGCATTGCAACATCCAGCTGGATTGTCTAGGAACGACATCTAAGTTATCCAATGGCACAACATATTGGTTTTAATTCCAGGGCACCAGGAACTTTTTTGCCTTTTATTTTGTAGTGTTTTCTAGCAGCACAGTTCAAAATAGGTTATTGATGCACCAATATTGCCTCTACTTCTAGCTATGCTAGACGAAGCTATGCTGCATCTGTGAATTTGCATGGGAATCTCTGGGATTTGCATCATTTGCTAGGCGAGTTATCATTAACAACTTTTTTTGCACAAGCAGTAAACCAAAAGAGCCCCAAAGAGCCCCTGGCTCCACCTGACATTTCTGATGCTCTGAACACATGTAACTAAAGTTGCAATGTTAAAAAGTTATTTTATATAACTTTAACACCAGATTTACTACCAGGCCCTGGGTGCGCGCATGTCTGTGGAACAGCTGGATTTATGTTCGCCTTGCCGCTGCAGAGCAGTGTGAAACTGATGGAGCGTGTGCTCGGGTTGTTGTCTGCCTCCCAGATTCTCTTCTGAATTTTTCATCCTCAAGTTCTGTTTTTTCCTTCTGACATTTCTCTGTGCTTAATTCTCTGCCTTTTTGCCTTCTTGAGTCTCCTCTCTACGTCCTAGCTACGTTTGCTATATCCCTTGAATTGCTACAGGGCAAAATAAAGTTCTGCACATGAATAGTGGCTATTTTGGGCAACTTTCAAATACCTGAAAGTACATCTGGTAGCTGAGGCTGACAGAAAATATTCCTAATCATTGACATCTACCCTGGATTCTTGTTTCTATATGGCAGCACCCCTATCCCCCAAAATGATGAAAACCAACTACTGAGAAGATGATAACCCAATAGACAGTCAGGTCATGGAAGCTCATCTATCCATTCTTCAAATGTAGCCTCATTTTTCCAGGGGCAAAACAAACTTCTTAAAGTGAAGAAGGGGAAGCAAGAGGAATGTGCAGGGACACTAATCTGGGTGTAGGAAAAAGGAGGTGCACATACCTATCTCTATATGACCTCTGTGAAGCACAACCCTTGGGATTGAGACCCCAGACTAGCCAAGAACCTAATGACCATAGAAGGTGCCTGGGATACAGGAATATAAGTTCATGCCCTTACTGAAACTTGAATTACTCTTTTACTTGAAAAAAGTTCCCTAACTATTGAGTTAATATCTACAATAGAGTGCTCAGCTCCATTTTCCTTCCCAAAGACCACCATTCTCCAAACAGGGTGAGCTTCTTGTGAAAACTTGGGATAAGATGAACGCTTGTCTTCAGACTCAACTACTTTCTCCAAAAGCTCCTACTGACTGCAGTAAGGTACTGTTACTGCAAGGCTGAGGTCCTGGAGGAAGTGACAATCTAAGTGTGTCAGAAGGAATCCCTAATCTCATTTGTTAACAGTAGAAAACGGTGATCTTGTTGAACAAGGCTATTAACCATTGCCAGTCTGTGGTGTTACTGTCCCTGCAGGGGTAATCAGTGACCACTGCTCTTTTAGAAAGGCCAGCAGTGAGAATGTTTTGAAAGACAGTATGTATTAGCTACTGCTTATGAATAAGCAATCAAATAATGCACAGTGGTAGAATCCTATGGACTACTTTTCTCTCCACAATGCAGCCTATATATAAGATCTTGGTAAATTCAAGGTATGGGAAATTTGAAAGGTCTGAATGTCATTGTCAGACATAAAAAATAAATTCTAAATATTTTAAAGAAACTGTTAAAACTAATTTTAAATCCAACATTAGTTTTCAAATTCTCATCCTTCTGACCTGAAAATGTTAGTGCTGCAATTTTGAGCCCACGTTGTATTTTTAAGTATACAAGACAGAAGCTGAATTTCTGTTTCAAGTGCAAAATTGCTTAGAGACAAATTCAAATATGAAGGCATTGACCATGAGAATTGTAACAATTAGAAACAGCAATCATGATAACTTAGCTAAACTGCAACTTGTTTTTGTTTCCCCAAACTCATGCATTTAGCAGTAGACTGTCCATAAAAATCTTCACACTACGCACTACAATTTTAGGAAAGATGGGCTACAGTCTTCATATGTAACAGATTTTCCTGAAGACTTTAGCAACTCTAAATAAAATTTCTTTTCTTTAGATATAGACAGTATTCACATTTTGTTTCCAAAACATCTGGAAAGTCACTATTTCACAGGGGCTGAAGTCTTAAGACACTGATGCTCATAATTCATTCAGGGTCATTTAAGAGCTACATTGCCACACATGGCATTCCCACATTTGGATGTAACACGTGCAATGAAGACATTTTGCCTTTCGCAATTGTTGGTACTGTACTTACGTTGGTGACCACAGCCAGAATGGCTATGCCTTGCATGATAGGCTGCCAGGCACCAATATCTTGTGCCTTCTGTGGAACCATGCGCCTAAACTGGGTTGTCAGCTTCCATGCATCCAACCGGATTTCCAACATGTTGTTAATAAGGGCCAGAAGAGGAGCCAGGGGGAACGATGCCACAAACAGAGTGACAAAGCCAAACTGTATAACTGTCAAAGGAAGAGGTTACATACATCAATGAGGCTTTCACTTACTGGAGATAAGCATGTATGAGCATGTGGGAGAGCGAGATACAATAAAGAGTAGCTTGGCTCCTAGTGAAACTTCTGTATGAAAATATAAAAGCACAACAATACTGAAAAACCTGCTAGGTGAAGGGGACAGGAAAATGTTACAAATTACAACACATCAAGAGGAACTATTCTGGGTATTTAAACATCCGTTTCTTTCTTATGTCTTCATCACAAAGACCTGGAAATCTAATGACTGTCTCAGTGCTATGGTGGAAAGGCTGAACTAACAATCATCTTATTTGTGTCTAGGCTCTGCAACAAACACATTGGCAGTGCTGTCACAGAGGACATGGTGGCAACAAACCAGAGATCTGCCGGCTCCCAGGAGACCAGTGACAAGTCCTGGTGACTACAGACCGCAGGCAGAGCAGTCTGACACACAGCTCTGCATACAACACCCCAACATGGCAGTGGTATGCCTTCTGAATGTGTTTCTCAGAGGATGGGGCAGCAAATAAGCAGCAGTACTCCTCCTTGTACAATCGTGTGCTGTTTCCTAATTGTAAATTGGGTTAAGGCTAAGCTGTTTAATAAAATATTGAAAAACTACCTGTAATGGCCCACCAAAATTTATCTGGGAAAACAATCATGATTCCTCTGCCTATGCATGAGGCATTTCTCCCTGCCCATGGCAGGTGGGTTGGAACTAGATGATCTTAAGGTCCTTTCCAACCCTAACTATTCTATGATTCTATTCTATGCATTTACTAAGCGTTGCTTGTATGAAGATTCACTTTAAAGAATGTTTGTGCCCAGCAGTGGTAGTGAATCTGAACTAAACTGCTACTTACCCATTTCAAGATACTCATAAAACAAGCCAAGTTTTCCAATGGGTTGCAGGTGGTAGTCGTGTTCCCAGCGTGGAATCACTTTTTCTGCTCTAGCAGCTGCACAGTATCTTCCGATGAGATTCTTAACCCAACTATCAGCCAGGGAGGAAAAGAACACTAACATTGGTAAAATAACCTAAAAAAGTTCAGTAAATGGAAAAAAAATGACATTTGTGCTGTTATAGCTTTGAACAGTGGATTTAGTTACGTTCCTCAATTATTGAAAGCCCTTCAATCACGAGTATAGTCTTTCATTGCTTTATCCTGAAAGCAGTGATTTACAACCATAAATAAATGTAAATGGCCAATATATCAGAGTCATCGTGGCTTATACATCATACAAGTGAATGACCATATGAAATTCAAGGTAACAAAAAGCCAAGTTAAATGTAGGCCTGTGGTTAGACAGATGAATTCTTTCTGATCACAAAATTCTCAGAATCACAGAATGGTTGAGGTCGGAAAGGTTCTCTGCAGGGCATCTGGTCCAAGCCCTCCTTGCACAGGCAGGGCCACCCAGAGCTGATTGCCCAGGACCTTGTCAAGATGCCTTTTTAGTACCACCACTGATGGAGACTCCACAATCTCCCTGGCCAACCTGTGGCAGTACTCAGTCCCCTCACAGTTAAAAGGTGTTTTCTGATATTCAGAGGGAACCTCCTGTCTTTCAGTTTGTGCCCATTGCCTTTGGTCCTTTCACTGAGACTAGTCTATTCCTCTCTTCTTTACTTTCGCCCTTCAGGCATTTGTGCACACTGATGGAATCCCCCTGAGCCTTCTCTTCTCCAGGCTGAACAGTCCCAGCTCTCTCAGCCTCTACTCATAGGTGCTCCAGTCCCTTATTCATACATGTGCTTCCTTGATGGACCTTTCTTCAGTGTGTCCACATCTCTCCTATACTGGGGGACCCAGAACTGAGCCCATCACCTCAAGTTTGGGCTCCCCAGTGCTGAGTATACCTCCCTCAACCTGCTGGCAACACTGAAGATACCATTAACCTTTTTGCCATAGGGATACATTGTGATCAATGCTTGTGATCAATTTGGTGTTCACCAGGACCCCCAGTCCTTTTCTGCCAAGCTGCTTTCCAGCTGAATGGTTCCCAGCATGGGGCTGTTCTTCCCCAGGTGAGGACTTTGCACTTCCCCTGCTGAATTTCATGAAGTTCTTTCTCAGCTCATTTCTCCAGCCCGTGAAGGTCCCACTGGGTGGTAGCACAACCATCTCACTTAACAGTTTCGTGTCAGCAAACTTGCTGAGAGTGCACTCTGTCCCCTCATCCAGAACATTAAAGATGTTAAACAGGGCAGGACCCAATAGTGATCCATGGATTACACTTGTAATGACTAGCCTCCAACTAGACTTCATGCCACTGACCATCACCTTCTGGGCCAGGCCATTCAGGCAGTCTTCAGTCCACCTCACTCTCTGCTCATGCAGTCCTTACTTCAGCATCTTCTCTATGAGGCTTCTATGGAAGAAAGTGCCAACGGCTTTACTGAAGACCACATAAACAATACCCACTGCTCTCCCTTCATCTAGTGAGCCACTCATTTCATCACAGAAGGTTATTCAGGTTGGTCACCCATGACTTCTGACTACTAATGACTTCCTTGTCCTTCATGTGCCTGGAAATGGTTTCTAGGACTAGCTGGTCCTTCGCCTTCCCAGGGATTGAGGTGAGTCTGATCTTCCCACCTGAAAGGCTTATATGAGAATTTAAGAAAACTGATAAATTTGCTGTAGCCATTTTCAGCAGTCAAATAACCATACTAAACAAAGGCGGGTGGGAGCAAATGTCTGTCAACAGAGAAAAACCCGAAACAGTTCTCTCTGTATTTGCAGAGATGCAGCATGAGAAGAACCAGATCTAGATGTGATACTCAGCATTTCAACATCTAAGTGTTACCCTAGGAAGTGAATTAAAATTTCTGGTCAGATAAAGTTATTTCCTGTACACAGAAGGAGAGGCTCTTGTCTGTGGCTGGAGCTGACATCTACAAGCATGCTCAGTCTAGGGACTGTTCCCGAGGTAAAGGATGTTGAAAAGAAGGATGGATCTAAAGGTCCATTCTACAAGCAGCGGCATATATGGAGCATTGGGGTCTGGAGGAACCATTTGTCAGCAAAGCACCTCAGCTTCAACCCTAACAGTATTCACGGCACACTTTGAAGTGGGGTCACTAGGCAGCAAAGGAGCACAGTCTGTGGGTTTGGAAGAGCCACAGTCAAAGGGAATACAATGCTGTGGGCTGGTGCTTATGGCATTCAGGAGGGTGTGAGCAAACTGGGAGTTCCCTACTCCAAGCAATATTAACAGCCACTGATCAGCATAATATAAGTTCTAGGAGAAGGAAATTAGTCCTGAATAGCATCTTAACCTAAATTAAAGGGAAGGCATTTGTGATTAGCCTTTGCTTACTGTTTATGTTAAAACATGACCTTCCAGAGACCTGCCTCACTGAAAGAGAGCATATAAGCACTATGAATACCAAATACAACTGCAAAACTAAACAAGTTAAATTTGTAACTTATGCATGGCTTCTAAAAGCCCAATGTATAACAACATATCATTCCACTCAACATTAAACAACAATCTTTAATCTTTTCAGGTCTACTACCTCAGTTTTAAATATCCAACCTGAAACACATTGAGTCTGATTTGCAGAGGAGGAAAGCATTTCTGAGGAGCCAGAATGACAGAGACAGGAGCTCAAAGCTACCAGACCAGAAATACACAAACTATTTAAAAAGACCCCACAAGGCGAGGCTTATTAGTTTAGAGTGCAATACACACCTATCAAATTTAGTGACCAAATGCCTGAACACATCAAGCAAAACCACCATCTTTAAAATATGAAAGAGCAGATTACTTAATAGTTTGAACTTACGGAAGAAGCACTTCTTGAATGTTGTTCCAGATTGCTTTACCTCCTACTATGATGGCAAGCTGAGTTGTGAGCTCAAGAAGACATCCACCTGGATCACACTGAAGGTTGCGAGAGACATGAGATATTTATGAAGCTGGGTAACTTTTCAGGCATGAATGAAGCATCTGAAATAGTGCATTCCTGGTTTATTATGGTAACATTTCTTAAAGCAATACAAGAAGACTATTTAGGCAAACCTTTCTAGGAAGGTATGCAAAAGCCAATTCTAGTCCACGTATGGTCACATATGACAGGTTGACGGGTCACTAGTGAAAGAGTGAAATACCAGGTGAAGTCATGCAGATTCGTACTGCGCTGTCACCAGGTGAGGGTCGCTCAGCAGAATAGGAATGCTTCTGCTGATGTTCTTCTCTTTCTGTGAGCCAGCTCACACATTGTTGAACCACCGGAAAATGAGTTTGTCTGGGTATGTGCAATGTATTTCTAAGCCCAACTGCTCTCATGTCATGTTCTTTTAATGTTAGGGATAATGAAGGAGGCAATTGGCTTAGAAGGCAGTCACTTTTTGAACCCTCATGTTAAATAACATACAAGTACATTATACACTCCTAACTGCAGCAGAATGCCTGGACTAATGGCTTCCGCTGTTTAAAACCAAACACTATCATACACTCTTACCTCTTCATTGCGATACTTTCCCAGCCAATAAACAGGATTCCCAGGGTAACCTACAAATTTGCCCTTAAAGAAGGCTATGTAGAAGCATGACGAATAGTAGTTGACAAATTGAAACAAGAACATCTTTGTGGTCAGACTGTTTTCATAGTCAGTTTGTGTCCTTGGAAGCTCTGCAATTAGAAATGGTAAAATAAAATAAAAACAAAAGCCAACCTACCAGTAACCTACAAACTGCCTTAGAGCCTCAGCCAGAGATGCGTATGCCCTATATTCCTTAATATGACTGAGAGCATTATAAATTAGATTGCACATAATCCCCAAGTATACTTTAACCATTATGCTAATTCTAAAACTATATGGGTTGCAATAAGGAAAGAACTTGTTCCCTGCCAGTAGAGAAAAAGAACAAGCAGAAATGCTGATAACTCAGGAAAAAAACCCACCCAAATCCAGCACACTCAGGAAAGATGCAAATGTAACATTCCAAGCTGATGAAATAGTATTAAATGAAACTATATTGAAATGCTGCACTACTCCATATAGCTACTTTAATGTTGATAGCCTGGATATAAAGAATAATAATATTTATGACTGTTTATCTATTTAATGATATGGGAATGGTATCTAGCTTTGGAACAGTGACCTTATTTCATTTATTCACAAGAAAATAGCTATTTTCCCCATAAACAAAAGCTAATATAATTGAATGTGTTATGCGTTACTGATCTGTTTTCATAAAGCTTGGTTATTGCAGTAATTCTCCTTGCTTTGTCTGTTTCACAAGCACAATACTGTAAACGATCGATCTTTCATGCTGCCTATACAAGGACTTTCCATGCAAAGAGCTCATTATCATATTCCTATGATATTGAGAAAATCTGTAAATTTCGAGATGGTATCGTGTGATTTCAGGGTTGGAAAATCCTGAAACATGTGGCACACGTGTTCATTTACTGAATTCTTATTATACTTATACATGCTATTTTTGTAGTTATTTTACCCCAAGTTTCTGTCTGAGGAACAGCAGTAGCATACCGAAGTCAGTAATCAGGATTGCCACTTTTTCATAGATAATGTTGAGAACCATAATGACTACAAAGCTGATGAGTGAAGCAGTTACTGTAGTGGCTGTCTGTGGAGTCAGGTACTTGCGGATTGCCTCTGTTCCACTAATGTGCTGTGACAATGTTGCAGAAAATGCCAGGAAAACCGAGAGCCTATAGACAATGATTCCAACGACTGAAGCAATAATCAAAAGAATCTGCCAAGGAAATGCAAGAAAGATGTTAATGTTAAACCATTGGCTTTAGGAAAAAGGCAGTTTGAAACTACTTTTTACAGCAGGCAAAAGGAAACCAGCTATGTGCCTGTGATTCCATTGCCAGAGGATGATCAAATATGGTAGAAAGCACTAAATATAGAATCCATAGAAGAAGCCTTTTTTTATGCACTGTAGTCAATGTGCAGCAAAGAAAAGAGGTGCTCTGGTTTATATCTAATAACAAGGTTTGTACTGATGTAAGCGAAGATAATGAGATGTGTAATCAAATCTTATGCATCAAGGCATGTGATGGAAGAAATTTCCCTCTTTTGACATTGGGCAATTGGCATAGGATGGCAAATGTACTAGCAAGTCTGCGCTGATTATAGAGTGGGCTGTTCCTTCCTTCCACATGGTGATATTACAGATTACAGAACAGACAGAACAGAAGGAACAGACAAATTTTAGGTCAAGTCGTGTGATCTGCAGGAGTTATAACAATGATCCACACACCCCATTTTGCTTGCCATCTCCTCTCTGCTTCTCTTCTTGCTTTTCTTGTTACTTCTCTAGCTACTATTCAGATTGAGGTCCACAGAGCTGTGAATATTTTCACTGTCTCTGCAAACTGCCGTGAATCCACCTGCCTCCCCTTATCCTGCACATAATGAGTGAAGTAGCACAAACGATGAACCCAGACCAAATCTCTTCCCTTTAGTCTGGGGTCCTGCCTATTTAAATCCAACAGTAAGGTATTTTTTCCTTTGTGTTACAGACCTGTTAACGCTGAGGCTCCCCTGGCTGCCAGCCACCACTCTATCTTCTATCTGTCTCTTGTCATCTAGGACAAGATCCTTTCCAGCTGCTGTTTGTGCTACAGGCAAGGAGGACACGAAGCATGCTAAAACATGGAGTTTTTCAAAGTGACCTCTCTGGGCATGATCACCATGTTATATATTGTTTCATGGGTGACTGGGCTGCTTTGAAGTTTTAGTTGTAATTAAAGCAGGAGCTCTGGAAGATTAGAGAGCACCCAGATTTGCTCTGTGAAGTGAAACAAAAAACCTGAAAGAGGTCCAGGACGGTGAGACATGATATTGAAGCAAATGGCTGGAACAAGCAAGACAGAAACTGGCAAGGAGGAGAGCATATAAACCAAAGTCTCTCCCCTACTCCCCCGCAAAAAGCAGAAACATTTGTCTTAAAATAATGAGGGAAAAGTCAGTGGACCACATTTGCAAGCATAACTCACAAGGTATAGCTGCAGGATATTTTGATGTGCATTTTCTATTGGCTCTGGGCTAATGAGTGACTACAGCTACCTTCTTCATGTGGGTCTATACCTATTGGGCTTGGTTTATGCATTAGATGGCAATCCAGCTGAATCTGGTCCATTGTTACCTTTTGTTCAGTTCAGGATCTTTCTTTTTAGACACTTACTAGAGAGGTGTCTAAATTAAAAGAGAAGAACTAATTAAAAGAGAAGAATTTTACCCAGAAGAAGACAGCACTAGTACAGAAAGTCATCCGCATGCATTTCCCACAGGCAGTGTATGGCACATGTTCTTCTTGCTGTAAAAGATTAAGAAACAGATCAAGGATGCACTCAATCTATCATTCTTTTTCTTTTCTTCCAACTTTTGCTTTTGCATGCTTTAATCAAACCCTTTACTATAATAATGACAGAAAAAGGGAAGGAAGTCCCTGGTTTTGTTTCCTTTCCTGCTTTGTTATCCTGGAAACTCACATTTATTCATGAGTTCAAAAGTCTTGCCTGATTGCAGGTATCTTCTGTGGTTGGTTTTTATTTGCTCCCCATTCTAAGATATAAATGACATCCATAGAGGCTGAGCGTCCTCAGCTCTTACTGACTTCAGCTATGACAGGGTGCATAGTCCTTTTGAATGGACACAACTTTCTTGGCTGATCCAAGATCCAAGGCCATAACCTTTCAAACCTCATTGGCTAAAACTAGCAGGCACTAAAACTCTTGTCCCTGGTATCTGCATTTCTCAATTTATCCCACAGGAACAATGGGATGGTTTTCCCAAGGAAATGTCTACCCAAAAGAGTGGTGTAAAAATTCACTGAGTATAAGATCTCTGAGGACCAAAATCATTATGCTTTAGCATATTCTTCAGTCTTTGAACTGCCTGAAAGGGACTTTCCAACTATGACTTTTTACCTTGAAGGTTTATAAGCTTTTAAACAGAACCATTTTTTTTGTAGTATGAGATATTAAAAGAAGATATGTATAGGATAGTTTCAACTATGGCAGTTAATTTTAAACATTTCAAGTGCCCTCTAGTAAACATTAGTATGATGTGGATGGAATGTGAAAGCAATGCAAATGCTCAGATAAATGCTAGAGTGATACATTGACAGAGAATAATAAAAAGTGAAGCTGAGCTGAAGTGAGCTACAAAAGCTAAAGCTACTCAAAATGTATAACAAATAGAGATCTGAACTAAGATCCTCATAAATATGAATCCTATTTCATTAAAATGAGGATTATCCTTGTCCCTGTGAGTTTGCTGTTATTAATCATAATTGCATCCACATGCACTTAGAAACAAAACCTATTTATATATGGTTCAAACAGAAACATCTTGGATTAAAAAAACCTGTCTTGGCATAATATATAGTGTAACATCTTTCCCTCTATTTCACCCTTTTTCCTGATGCAGTCTTAGGCAAAGATAGCAAATTCTCTATGATCTTGGCCTTTGGCAGTGACACCGAAACATTTCTTGGGGAATTTAATAAGGTAGACTTAAGTCTCCTAAGCTGGGGATGATGCTTGCCTCTGTTTATGACACAGGAACCTAAGCAGTGCAAGTTCCTCAAAGCTCCTCAAGCTCCTATCCTAAGATGCCTACAGTTAGGTGCAAATTCCCTTCCATGCATCTGTACTTTATAAATTCACTATTTCCAGGCCAGCTCCTTGAAACACTGCTGATTTATCCAGCTCCAGTCCAGATTCACTATTTTCATAGTATCCTCTCACAACATGTCTGTTGCAGTAGCCATCAATAGTTATCAGGATATTTCTTACCTGTGTGATCTCATTCTTCACTACATGAGTGCACCGAGCTTCATATTCTGGGCGAACTTGTTCTTCTTGCTCTAAGTACTCAACTGTGTCCCATTCATACTCCAGTTCAGCCTGCCGTCTCTTCCAAAACTCCAGAAACAAGGTAACTATCCAGAAGACAGACAAAAGGAACAATGCCATGTGAGTACTGGACACTGCTTGACCCCATGTGCTGTAACATTTAGCTTGGTTTTCCATACAACTTTCCACAGACATGGCATAAACCCCCATGGCTAACTGGCTAATGCGATGGTGAAAATAACTGGATCTACTCCTTCATGCAATTACTGCTTTGGATGCATAGGTACCTTAATAAGAGAAGCCTGAGGTAAATGGTGTTGTAAGCACTTGCTAAAGAATGCCTTATATTTATTTGCTTTCTGGCTAAGCCTAGAGTATGATAACTTTGGATTTTGTATTATAGACTCCTTTTGATAAGGTTTGTCACAGAATGCATAAGAAAGCAAATTAGTTGGATAGGTGAAGAGAAAATACTGCAGAGTGCAGGACATCTAGAAAAGAAAAATTACACCAAAAATTGCCACAGGGAAAAACTTATGTTCACTGAATCTGCAGTTTCTACGTGGACAAATAATCCATTTGCAGGCAAGAACCAATGATGGTTCAAGTGAAGGTGCTTAAACACAGCTGTGCTTCCTTCTCTGCTAGCACCAATCTGATGAGGCTGCAGCTCTTTTTGCTAGGCATGAAGCTGAGAAACAGTCTGGGCTGGGCCATCAGTTCCCTTGGACTGTGCTTCTACAACTGGAAACACTGTGGGACCAGGTACACAGATGCCTAAGGGTACTGGCTAGACATGAATCCAGCCAAACTCATCACCTCATCCTGAGACACTATGTGGGTAGGTCTGGCAGCAGAGGCAGTGAGAGGCCCACTGAGAAGTCTGGGAGGTGCACATGATGATGGATGTCAGTGCCGTGATTTCTGGTGCCCCTGGATGGTCTGTTACTGAAGACAGTGCATCTTCAGATCAGTGGTGTGGCTCTGCAGCACTAACTCCAGGAGGAGTTAGCATCCCATCACTGCATTGCTCATTCTCTGGGAGTAATTAACCCTAAAAGTGGTGTTTGGACTTCATCTGAATGATGAAACATCAATGGCATGCAGTTACGTTTCCAAACATTAAAGGTTATTTCCAAAATATTTTCATTTCCAAAAAAACCAAAATTGAAGAATTTGAAAACCAGAAAATTCCATGGGCTGGGCTGTGAGGTGACCTTGGCATCTACACACAGGCAGAACCCCAGGAAACTCTCCTTCCCAGAGGAGAGTTTCATGGGGTCTCTTTCACAAGGACTTCTCAGCGACTTCATACTTAGCAGCATAAAGGTCATTCCAAGCAATGGGCCATAAAATCACATCTGCCTTCTCCTGCAGAGCAATAAACTTCTAACTGCTGCCCAGCCCAAACCACAGGAAGGTATACTGGTTTGCCCCAGCTGCAAATCCAGCTGCTGCTGAGACCTCAGAAGTGCAGGGACTCCTAACACTGCTAACAGTGCAAGAAGGACACCTAACATGGGGACAGCCTTCAGCCCCAGTGCAAAGAAAACTCCCACTAGCCAAAATCAGCCAGCAGCCAAGCTGCATCTTTCAGAACAGGGAAGGAGCTGCTGCTGGACTTGGCATTTTCCTTTTTTCCTCAGCCAGTGCGTTTTTTTGACAGTGGAAACAAATGACATTTCATAATCAGGAGATCAGAGCACTAATTCCACCTCATGCCGGTAATTTGTGGTGTCCCCTTTCACAAGTCCCTCACCACTGCCACTCAGTGTGGCCCAGGTATTACTGCCTCTGAAACTGTGACAGCAAGGACTGAAAAGAAATGCCTACACTGGAAAGCATTTGTTTGTTTAGCTGATCTTGTTCAGGGACGGAATCAGTGATGGCAGCAAGTGAAGAGGAAGCTGCCAACCTAGCCATACCATCATGGGGTAGGTGGCAAAAGTGTTGATCCAGAGCAAAAAGGTATGGGGAGTGAATGCCTGAGACAAGATTCCCTGGTGTTTTATGGTGCTTTAAGATCTTTCAAGGAAATACACTAAAAAAGAAGAAATTACTAAAAGTGCATTGATGATAATTATGCAATAATATATCTAAAAATCTACTAATATTTTACTTGTTTTGGGCCAGAAGGTCTACAAAAGTATTAGAGGAAGGTGGAAATTACAGCTGGAATTGCACCATGACCATGGGTCATTTGGATTCGGTACAATTTTGACTGAATATCTGAATTTGGCTGGATTTGTAATGCAATTCACCTCTTTATATAGTGAACTTATGACAAGAATACTAACAGACCTTGCAGCCATCACTATAACCATGCATCCTAACTTTGTGATTATTAATCTCGAAACCATTCTTCAAAACAGGAAACAAAATTTTAATTAAAAAGCAAATTGCAAATAAATTAACTATTTATACTATGGGAGAAGATTACATTAGTATCAAACTTCCAATTTACTTTTATATAGAGTATTTCCTGCTGGTATTTTGATTTTAGCATGTATGTTAAAGAAGTCTTCTTTTGACACTGCATGTTTCATCTTATTTCTTTAAGTCAGTAACTATTTGAAGCACTATAGGGGATGTTGGAAAGAGATGACCTCCAAGGTCCCTTCCAACCCAAACTGTTCTAGGATTCTAGGACCATAGGATAATAAAAATAAGATGTGTTTTGCAAAGAAAGTAAATGATGCATTCTTGTCAACATACATATAAGTTTAAAATGTTACATGAATTATTTTATTCAAAGTATCCTGTGTACAGACCTAACACTGAACTTACTTCAGTAATTTCTGGATAAGGCAGTGCGATAAAGGCCAGTTAGCTAATATGGACAAATAAAATCATTCCTGGGAAAATGAGCCTTGCCTAATGCCTTGAATACAGCACCACATAGTTTCACCCCTGGGAAACATCCTGGTTTCAGATACATTTTCTCTGCTAAAAGACACATCTAGTGCTTCGTAACCACTAGTTACACTTTTTACAGTCAGTTTCTTAAATAAAGACAGGGGGAACAAATTTCCTGGGAAATGTAATAAATGACTATTTTCCAATTGTCTTGTGCAGCCTCACAGCTGTTAATAGGCACAGGCAGCTCCAAAGCTCTTCAGATAAATAACAGCTCCTCTGCCAGATACACTTAAGCATGTGGCTGGCTCCTGCTGCATGAACATGAGGCAGCTCTAACAATTTCTCCTGGACTTTCCTCCAAGTCAACTGAAACAAACAGACGCTGAAAGGCCAACTTTAAGTTCTACAATTCTTTGTTTTCTTACGATGCTAAAAGGGAGTGCCTGTGAATGTGTTTCTCTTCTGCTACATAGAACTACCTACTGCTGTATTCCTGAGCGCTGGGAAATAAAGTTGCTTCAAATTTATCTATGTTTTCTTGGCTGATGCTGGAGGCTTGGCCAAAATTAGCTGACAAACCACAGTTGCTGAAATCGACTTACCCCATATTCCCATAAATACTGCAAACACCAGTGTTCCAAAGCTATCAAAAATGCAGAGTTTCTGGAAAAATGGAAAAGAAAAAAGGCTTAAAATATAATTAACCATTTTTTTTTTCTTCTATGCTAACCCAGGACAGAAGCTGCCTACTGAACATGTCGATTTTTAGTTTTTATGTAGCTTAATAAACAACCTTTATTGATTGTGGCTCCTCAGTTTCTGTCAATGTACACTACTCCACAGTAAATTAAGGAAATTAAATGCAAAGCCCAGAATTAAAAATATAAGCCAAATATGCAGCAAGAGGATAGTAAAATGGTGTGCTATCAGGCTTAATCCCATCTGCTGCATAGGAAGAGGAAAAACAGTGCTTTTGGTCTGGGAACTCAGTATAGAGTTATGTATTTTTAATACACCCACAAAAAGGCAATAGACACATCTGGTTTTCATGAGCAGAATGACAACAAATCAAGCTAGTTAGTGAAAACACATTGTGATGAGATACCTCTGTGGTCAGAATTTGCCCTTTCTTTCCATCATAGCCTTTTCCCTGTATTCTTATTTTTTTACCCTTTAAATGCATAGAAGCAACACATTAAAGCTGGACAAAATATTTTTGGTAAATAGCAGAAAAATTGCAGTTTTGAGAGCGACTGAACCTATGGAAAGGAATAACAAAAGGCTAACATTAGCCTAGTGAGATGAGGTAATGGAGAAAGAAAGTGAGGTTCCTCTAGTGAGGTTAACCTCCTCCATGGCTAACAGGACATGGCTGTGTCAGATCTTCTATCATGGCCAACAACAACACCTCCTTGTTCCCCTCTCCTCCTTGATAACACATGTTAAATTCAAGGCATGGATCCAGACAACATCTTTGGAGAGGGAAGGGGCAGAATTTAGAAATGTCAAAACATGCTTTAAACTGATCCACAGCAAAACTGATCCACAGCTACTGAATCAAGACTTTAGGAATTGAATTTCCCACCTGTCGTAATTTAAACCCAGCCAGGCAGCACGTTCACTCACTCAACCCCCCCCCCCTCTGGCCCTCCCCTCTTTCCTTCCTGCTCCCGGAGG
>NDXB01020414.1:73593-115664 GCA_002631895.1 Agapornis roseicollis | reverse complement strand
CATGGCATGGTTTAGTGTGGGGTGTCCCTGCTTATGGCAGGTGGGTTGGAACTAGATGATCTTCAGGTCTTTTCCAACCCTAACTATTCTATGATTCTATTATTGATCTCCCTTAAGGATGTTATTTTAAAAGATTTAATTAGAAATATATTTACACAACCAAAGACACTATATATGCTATAAAGAAATATTTTTAAGGGGTTTACAGTCTTTTGTATTAAGTAATGCCTTCAAAGTCTACGTATTATGTCAGTTGTGTTATTTTTCTAGTGTACTTTGTCTTACTGAAAATTAAGTATATCCATCTTCTAAAGCATTGAGGAAAAATTGCCAGAATAAATTAGTTTATTAACGTGGTTATGTAGTTAATCACAGAAGATAGTGCATACTTGTTTCTAAAAGTTACTTCCTTAGCTTGTGGGCAAATTGCACTAGATTTCACAAACAGTTGGAATTAGAATGAGCAGGTGCCACTGCTGATTGATTTGTCTTTGCATTGGAGTTTGAAATGAACCCCTTTTATAAATGTCTTAATAAATGGCAGTATCACTATCTGGGATGTACTTATTATGTTAGAAATGATAACTGACCAACCTACATTAAAAGGGAATTTTAAGACCATGAATTCCCTAATTTAAAGTTTTAAAAATGGTTTTAAAATTAAAAATAGGTAATAACCCCAAATGGGGAAAACATACCACATGATTACATTGTTCTTGTTCTATTTGCTGAGAATGTGCTAATATATCAAGCGGGAGGGATCTTTGTGTGTTGCAGTATTACTGTGTTTTTAAAACAAACCAGAAATCCTAATATTGTTTATCTGCAGTGTAGCTTTGTGCCATTTTCCTGTGTGCTGTAATAAAAACTTAAAGATTATTATAATTTTACATGCAATCCATTTTGTAGCCATTAAGTGAGTGAATATTCAATATTTCATTTAGGTTTGTTATCCAAATTTTGTAAAAGAAAAATTATTAGATACCTAATGAGTTTCAATATTGGTTTTGCCAGAATATATGAGTGTTTTATTAAGGGCAATGAAGTCTTCTTCAGAATGCTCCTCTTGAGTGGAGTAATTTAAAACCCATTTTCTAAGTAAGATGAGGCAGAGAATTTTCATTCCCCTCAAAAAAGCCTATACAGGAAATGTGAATTTCCAGACTAAGCTACTGCTCTTTTCAAGTATTTTGATGGTTTTGCAACATTGTATACTTGTTGCATGTTGCTGATGCATTTCTGTTTGGAAGCTCTCAATATTCTGCGGGCTGCAAGATCAGACTCCAATCACTTCATGTTGCTGTGCAACAGAAAATTTGGAACATTTAAATGCCAGGTTTTTTTACACTTTAATGGCGCCACATTGACTGTTGGATCCTATATTTGTTTACTTATGCTTCTACTTTCTGATTTCTGTTACAATGTATGTAGCTTTCTGTTCCTAGCTCTCCCAGTCTGCATAGGCTTGCTCTCAGCTATTTGGTTGGTGTTCAAGTCTCCGTATTCACATTCTTGATTCTTCCACAGTGCCATGTGAGCGTTAACATCTGAACAATTGTTCTATTTTCATGACTGGGTGCCTGGTAGCATGGGTTTGTCAGCAAGCTGTAATGGCAGTTTCTGCAGAGCTTTAGTAGCCTTAGATTAGGATAAATTTGGTTGTTCTGTGCAGTTCAGAGAGTTTCATGTTAAGCTGGTACATATAAGTTATAGAACTTTAAAAAAGAAATATTATTAGGAGACTAATTTTCCTAGCTTCTTATGAGCATGTGTGAACTGAAATTCTGAAAACTCATAATTTCTTTCATTTTTATGTGGGTTATAGCCGAGGAGGGAAATTTTTGAGAGGACAGAAGACAAGCTTTGTTGTAGGAATAACTCTCCTGCTCAATATTCATATTGTTTCTAAAAGCAGAAGTTTTATAGATCAATGAGGATTTTTAAAAAATCACTTTCAAAATATTACATGCATCCACAGCCATATTTTTGAAAAAAGCTTTTATTATTTTTGTTGACACTTTATGGAAAAATTCAAGTTGAAGAAGACAACCTAACAACTGAAAAATTTCCTTTCAGTAATTTATCTAATGCAGATATAAGAAGCAGGAGACAGTATTGTAAGGGGAAGATTGAGCACTGCTGTTAAATACAGACAGCTGTTATTTATAGTAATTACTATTTGGATTTTTGCCTCTACACAGAAGGACTATTTTGTTAATTAGCAAAACATGGGAGGAGTCAAGATGACAAAGCACTGTCACAAGATGACAGTGTGGCATGAAGAAAAAAAAGGGTCAGGTAAAACACTGTAAAGGAGAGAAAGGTTTTCTGTGAGATAATTAGGTTTCTTCCTTACCCTGCATGGTAAATTTGTGAAACAGGTACTTAAGATGGCTGTGGAATTCTGTGGACCGATTAATCTTAATAGTACTAGTAGAAATATGAAAGAAGTAAGAAATTCCAATACTAGATGTGTCACTAAGGAAAATATCATTTCTATTAATGATTGAAACAGAAATTGGCGATGGTGTCTCAGAACATAATGCCTATTTATCCTTACGGAAAACATGACACTTCAATTCAGTGTCAGATAACAATGTGCCAAATATAAAAAGGGATTTTCATTTGGCATTTTAAGTACTCACTCCTGCTTCTAACTATGGTATGAAGAGAGCAGCTCCTATTCTGGCTGCATGAGAAAATGTCTATAAATGAAATTTAGGAGAAAACATATATTTTTCTTCACAGACTAACATAGTTAATGGTGTAACTGCTTTTTAATTGCCTTTTCTGGTTACTGTTTTGACTTTTGTGTGGATTAAATTTTTTTCAAAGAAAAAGACTAAATGTCTGTTTCTCTCAAGATAAGCTCAATTCAGTTTCTGTCTGTAAAAAAAATCTTTATTTCCAAACATATTTCCTTTTATCATTGTCTTCATTTATATAGGCTTATTTCAATGTAGTTTTCAAAAAAATTATACATTCTTACTCTTTTAAATTACCTCTGGAGCCAGATGATAAGAGGTCCTTTATTTTGCCACTTTCATTTTAGAAATATGATTTTGTATCATATCCTTAGTGTCTGCTATGCTGTTCATTGAAGTCGCGGGATCTGTGGATGCAGTGACATTTGGATCATACCCTCTGTTCCTGATGGACAGTTGCCAACATTCTAAAATGCTTTTTTTCTGACCATCAAACTAGAGAATCCAAGATAGAATAGAAGGGGTGTTTCAGTTTAAGATTACTATGGGTAGACTATTTTAAACTGTAATTCGAGACATTATTTCTTTTATTTAAATGGAAATATAAAAGTTTAGAATGGGACTCTCTTCAATGCTGTCATGATTCTTTATTTTAGGATTATAACTTAGTTAGGAATCCAGTTCTGTCTGGCAGCTCCTCAGTTTGTATCGTGTTGTGACACCATTATTTACTCAGCAATTACGCTAATGGAACAACTTGTGCATAACTGCTGATGACTGTGAGTAATAGCTTTATGGTATATAAGCAAATTAAGTCTTGAAATATCTGAGGAATTTAGATTCCCCTCTCTAAAACTGGCCAGGAAATAAACCCTTTCATGTCATAGGTTTAAAATAATACGATGCAGTACAATGAACTGTATCATAAGCATTAGAGATTTCCCATGTTGTATGCTTACCAATTGCATTTACTCAGTTTTAATTTCATTTTAAGTAATTTAATTTTAGGTGTCTTAAGATCTTATAAAAATGTCTAGTAGTTTCATTCTTATAATATGCTCTCTGTTTTTTGTGTAATGCTTAAGGACATGTATACTAGATGTTTTCATTCAGCCTGAACAAAATAATGAGAGACTGTCACAGGTGGTGTATAGTCAACCTCTGTTTCTTTATTAATGTGTATTTCAAGTATTCAATTGATGTGATTTTAGTTTTGTAGGAAAAAATATTAGTCTAAAATAAATGATTATATTTAAGAAGCAGGAGAACTTGTTTTAGCAAAAACTGATTACCTGGGTTACCTGGTTTAATGCATGAAATTGCAGTTCTTATTAATAATTTTGACAATGTATTTTTAAACAAGTATTAATAAGGTATGAAAAAATGAGTTAGAAATGCAGAATTTATAATGAAACAGACCTTTCAAGTGGAACAAGTGCAATCCTGGGTCTTGGAACTTGTCTCTGTTATATTCTGCCTCACTTGAATTACTAGGCTAGCAGGAGTGGCAGTGAACTCAATACTATGTACAGTATAAATAATCGTCATATTTTGAGCAGCAAGCATCATGACCAGCTGATATTTTCTTTCCTCAGGACCAGTTGTTCCCAAGAGTGCAGGGCTGGAGCCATATGATCTTATCAACACATTTGAGAGCCTTACCCAAACAGTGACAGAGATTTTGCTGCAGCAATGACTGTCATAGAGGAAAGTCGCCCTTTTGCTCAGCAGCTATCCAATGTCTACTTTACTATACTTTCACTTTTTTGTTTTAAACTTTTTGTGAAGATCAGCCTTGCTATACTTAGTCATTTCTACATTGTGAAAGGAAACCGTAAGGAAGCAGCAAGAATAGCTGCTGAATTTTACGGAGTTCCTCAAGGACAAGGTATATTTGTACTTACTATCTTATCACTACTGTTTGGGGATTTTGTTACTCTTTGTTTTCCCAGGTAATTACTTATTTGCTAGCCTCATTTATATTCAGCTTGACAAATGATATGAGTGATTTGTTTTTTTCTCTGTAGTTCTCTCTGTTTTTTAACACTCTGTTGCCAGGTTATTTTATTTTAACTTTTCTGCTTTTAAAACTGCAGTATACAGCCAATGTCTGTTAGGAGAGAGGCCTATACTTAAAATGGCTATATTTAAGATTGCCAGATACTTTCCAGTCTAAGACTTTTTCCCAATTTCTTCTAAAAATTAAAATGTTCTTATAATAATTTATTTGAGGAGATGTAGTCCTTCTGTACTTTGAATAAGTTAGTGTTTTGGCTCATATCAGGAAGCTTATTTACTGTTTGTCAGAGTGAGCTTTTGGGTGTTTGTGTGGAAATCCATCAAATTTTACTTGGTTGAAAGCTCTTGTAAAGATTCCTCTTTCTGTTTGATCAAGCAGAATTTTGGCCGAGCTTGGCACTGGTGTTCCCCAGAGCTCATCTGTGGTGATGCAGTACCATTTTCATTCAATTCTTTTTCTGGGTAACAGAACACAGACTTTCTTCTCAATTGTGATATGGTGTGAGTGAGTCATGGTTTTACTCAGCTTGGGATCCCTGCTGTGTCACTTGTCCTTATTGTTGTTCCTTTTATTCTGGGATAACATCAAATTTTGGTTAGGTGATGGAACAGGAAGACTTGTCTTGCCTCTTATCGCCTTCATCACTCATCCGTAGGTATGATAAACAAGAAAAAGTAGTTCAAGTTAAATGTAAATGGACAAACTATAGAAAGGAGCCAGAAACTGTTTCAAACCTTTTTTCAGTGTTCAGTGACAAAAGCTAGACATTTTGTGTGTATGAGTTTAAATTTGCAAACCAGAGAGACTTACATCCTAAAGCAGGAATTAACATGCTTACAGAATTATTTACTCAAGGTAGGTTTTTAACATACGTACCCTGAAAAGTTTAGAGAGAAAATTCATAAACCTAGGAGTTTTACATCTGAGTATGCTAATGACATAATTTGAACACAGTGTGCTTGTATGTGAGTATATGTACAGATATATATGCATGTAGAGTTGTGTTTATGTAATCACATGTAGAGTGGGATTGGAAGGACTGTCTATCCCGTTGTCAGAAATGTAGAGAATGTGGTAGCCCTCACTTGAAATCAAGAATTTTTTGACAGAAGCTGCTGAGTAGCTCATTCTGGGAAGGTGGATGCAGTACCTGAGTAAGGAAGGAAAAGGACTGGGAAAAAAACAGAGGAAAAAAATAACAACATCACATCCAACACATCAGGTTGGAAAGTAAAATCATCTGTCTACAGTGTTACTTGTTGCTAAATCCAGGAGATTTTAGATTGGTCATTTGTCAAATGTCTGAACTGTTATATGTAAATAAATGTATATTCAGCATTCTAGTAGTTAGCTTATGCAAAAGATGAAAATCTATCACTCTTACAGGTTACTGTTTCACTCAGGTAGCAGAGATTGTATTGATCTTAAGGCTGAAACATATGGTAGAGTTTTTTGGTTTTCTGCTTTGTTTATTAAAAGAAAATAGCTGATGCAACTGTTTTGCTCTTAAACTGTACTTTTTGCAACTTGACACCAGTGTGTCTTAGCTTTTCACTGCCCAATTTGTAGTGTTTGGGTTTGTAACAGTTCTAATCACATGTTCAGCTATTGTTACATAATTTGCAAATTCAGCCATTTGTTGTGATTAACAAGACCAGTCTTTGCTCTTCGGGATGCAGATAACTCTCTTCAAAATTACTATTTTATCCTATTTTCTCTATACCTTTGTTCTGTGTTTGTAGAAGGGGGCATATTACTGTCTTAACTCACATCCTGTTGTGGGATTTGGTTTGTTTATGTTTGTGAAATACAGTACAGAGATACCTCAGTAGAGTTTATAGGATACCATGCAACAAAATGTCCTGTTCAAAGTAATAGCTAGAAGATGTACAGTAACTAATGTGAAGCTGCAGCTTGAAACATTAAATGATAAAATTAAATACTGAGTATCCTCCTCATTACTGTTTCTGTTCTGTGGTTTTTCTTAAGCAAGAGAGATGCCTGAGTAGAAAACAAAACAAAAAAGAAAATTAGCCTATCATTGCTTAATAGAAGTTTATAGTGTTCCAAGAAGTAATTAAAATTAGAGGAAATGTTAGTTTTAATTTTCTAGTTATAACCTGATTACATAGTCTTAAAATTCTGTTAGTGCTGCTATCTGCAGTTTGCTGGTAATAGTACAAAATTATGTTTTGCCGTTGTAATGGCTTGGTTAGGATGCAGTGCTGTAGTTTTGAAGAAGAGCCTTTGGAAGTAATGTGCTACTAGGAACAGGCATTATTTCATGTTTACTGAATTTAGCTCTTGAGTTAAAATAAGCCTTCATTGTACGAAGCCTGTATAAATTACATATTTCATGGCTGACTTTGTTTTGTGTCTTGCTCTCTGTTGAATACAGGAAGACAGCTTTACCTGTGTCATCTGCCTACTGTGTTTTTGAAGCTACATGTTAGTAGTGAGACGAGTCATATTTTGTTCCATAATATTTCAGGAGTATTTTCTCTCCAGTTTGGATAGTCACCAATTCACTGTGTTAAATCTATCCTTTGATCTCACGTGTATGTGAATAGCTAGATAGGGATCATGTCCCAATAATTAATTAGAAATTATTATACTGTGTATATGGTATTGGAATATAAGAGCTAGATCAGTGTTCAGCATCAACTAAGACCACAAAAGTGTATAAAAGCTCTATTGATTACAAGTCACATTGAGTTGTTTATGGAAAGGAGGTCTGAATAAAACTTTTCTTGTGTATAGCTGAAAGGCACCTTCAGAGGTTATTTGGATATTCTAGAATCAAATATACATGGATTTGTCTAGCAAATGTTTTGCTAACCTGTTTTTAAAATGCTTAATAATCATGGTTCTTGTAGCATCCTTATGCAACTAATCACAGCTTTTACTGTTCTCATTGCTAGAATGCTTCCCACTCCACCCAAGACCTACCTAAGTTTTTATTTCTGCAAAATAATACATAAAATATGATTAAGATGCTTATCAGTTTTATTCCATGTATGAAAAGTAACCAGAGACTATTAGCGTTTGTCTTTCTACGTCTACTGTGTCTTTTCTACAATAAAGAAAAAGGGATTTAACTTAGTCTGTCTTCCTAAGTCTTGTTTTCTAGACCTGGAATTACTGTAGTTGTGCTTTTTTGGACTTGTGCCAGTTCATCATATGCAGTCCATGGGCCTCTTATTGAATTCTAATTCCTCATGTTAAGCAGAATGCTCCAGCTGAGAATTTGTTAGTGCCATCAGGGGAACTATTACTTGTGTAAAAGTGGAGCAGTCATGTCATGTGCCATATATGTGATACCCTATGTATGTAAGGATACAGTCTGTAGCTTATAAAATGCAAGATAGAGTCACTGTACTATATATTTGCTTTATCCTCTCTAAGTATAATATGTTGTGCTGGCCTTCAGCTAACTTTGTGCTTTTGATATCAGAGAATTTGTCCATTTTGCTCAAGTTCTGTTTTGAATTGTTTCCCTCTGAGCAGTTGTAGCATCTGCAGTTTAGTGTCATCTACTGAGTTTATAAAAATAAGTACAGTACCCTTTCATCCACAATATAAAAAAACTGAATAGCACCAGTTCAGGACAGAACTCTACAAATTTTACTGTAGAGTAAAAGTTTGTTTAAAGTTAAAGACCCGTGTCTTTTATAAACTATGAGAATTGAGTTGTGTGGTTTTTGGTGTGGTTTTTTTTTGTTGTTGTTGTTTTTGTTTTTCCAGTGAAGTCAGTGGTATTACTATCATAAAAGAATTAAAGAAAAAGGGATCCATTCAAAGGTTCCATTTACTGGATTAATTTTAACTTTGGCACTAATTTTGTATACTCTTACTCATATACACGTACTTGCCCAATTGAATTGAAAGGGAGTGATAACCTGTTTGGAGCTAAGTGCTTTGCAATCAGGGGCTGTAGCTGTTTTGTAAATAGGCTATGGTGCCTAGCTTTTCTTTTTTTATTGTGTTGAAGTGAATGTGTGTTTATTCATTATATGTTTATATATTAAATGTTTATCCATAGTTTATTCATTACACTAGAAACTTCGGAAAAGTCAACGCTTTATTAATTTATTTCTTTACGGGAAAATCTGCAGTACATGTATGTTTATTCCATTTTAAAATTCTGTGCCCTACCAAGTGACCTACAAAAATGAACTCAGTTACAAATTAAACTGTGGGTGTAATTAGCTCCTTAGTAGGCTAGTTGCAGTGACAATAATCTGCACAGTAAGATTACTTCTCTCACTGTGTTTCCAGACCTGTGCAGACTTACTAACTCAGCCTTTGTACAGCTGTTGTTGGATACAAATGGGAGGATCAAAAGCAACCTTTAAATTCTCCCTACTATACCAAGTAGCTGGTCATATCATGAAAGTGTTCTGTATATACAAGGGCTGAGTGGGACCTTCAGCTGTGTTTTATAGTTTAGTTGCTTTAGGATGAGGTAATAACACTGTGGTATAGAGTGATTTCAAAGTGTGTGTATCAAATCTTAAGAGTTAATTTATTGTTAGGTGTTTTGGGTCTGTAAGATATAAACTTTACTGGTAAGAGCTTGGTTTGTATGGAAGAATCCAGTCTTTGATAATACAGATGACTTTATAGAAGAACATATAGTTCCCATTTATAAACTTTTTATAAGGCAAAAAGTCTATTTTATTAAAATTAAACCTGATAGTAACTGTCAAAATGCTTTTAGCTGCAAGCAGAAGGTGATGCAGAAGGTGATACAGGGGAATTTTTTTATGAAGGAATCATTTTGCAGAAGTTAATATACCATAAATGACAAACTAGTCATGTGCTTAGATACCTGGAGTCTGATGCACAAGGTAAGTAGTTCTGACGACATAAAATGCATTTTCTTTAATATCTTATTTTTTAATCATGCCAACTCTCTTTGCAAAAATTTTCATAGACTATCACTTTATGCATAACTACACCGCTTTAAAGTAATATTTGAAACTTCTTTGAAAACAGAATTTGTATTTGTAGTATTTGAGTACCAGCTTCTCAAAATACAGTCTTTTTGCAGAACTGGCAGGGTGAACATGGCCTGATTTCTTTTAAGCTTTCTTAAAACAGTTTACTCTTGAACGAACACAGCAAGTTCTAAGTTACCTCTCTGCTCTATCTGCCTTTGTCAGGCATGATAGGAATGCTCACTACATTAGTTACTCCTAGTTACACTAAATTAAGCCATTGTGGGATTGTGGGAGTTCAGGACTGGAGTTGCCATCTCCTTTCCGGAGTAGGAAGCTTGTAAATAGTATGAAGCCTTATGTTCCCTTCTTTATCTTGTACATTGAGTGCTGTTTGGGTGGACCCAAGAAACTGGTCCATTAAATGCAACTCATATGTAGGAAATAATGCTACGTTAGAGATCCACTGTTTGGAAGGCCTGATTACATTTTGAACTGTAGTGAATGATTAGTGCAAAGTTTTCCTATTATTTAGTTTTAACAAGCTGCAATTGATAATGTCACTCAGCAACAGTTGTTAGGTAAGGAAGATAGGCATGAGGCATTTTCTCAACACGCATTCCACAGAGATCACAGTTCTATTAATAAAAGCCATATAAGACCTCTGCTATCTTCCTGGATACAATAGAGATTCATTTAGTAATGACAGGAATATTGTATGGCATACCTATTTGCCATACCACTTGATGTAAGGCACCACATTTAGCATTAGATTTTCATATGCAGTACTTAAGCTAATGGTGTAAAAATGCTCAAGATGGTGTGAATGTTCTTTTTTGAAAGTTCAAAATGGAGGTTTTCTTCGATACAGTTGATCACCTCCTCTTAATATGCTAAATAAGTTTGCCTAGTATGACAAATAACTGCCGAAGAAGACCGGTACTTCAAAATAAATCTCAAGAAGACACTTAGAATGAAGCAAATGACACCACATATCAGCAAGATACCAGAACCATTGATATGAAGAATATAATCTGCTTTAAAAGAATTTTGGTGAAAGCTACATGATGCAACTAGGCTGGCACAGCCAGAGCTCTGACCTATTTGCATCAATGAAAGCCAAGCACTTCTGTTGACAAGCATTGATTCTTCCCTTACTTTAAAGAAAATCTTCAAGGCTAAAGAAGCTTTTGGTGAATAAATGTATCTGCTGGAGCCTGTTTGCATACTTGCTTCCCTGAAAGGAACTGAGATATCCTACCGGGTAGATTCCTTTGTGGTTATATTTTTAAACTTCTTTCTGTATTTTTATGTCAGGACCTCCTTGAGAATAGCATTGCCACAGCTGTATTTTATAGTTAGTATAATTTATGTGTGCATCCTTGAAATGCATCTTATCTGAAGTTGGACCTTGTCACCAGCCTAGATCCTATTTGCTTGCTTGATGTGCACACTCTTAACTCAAATGGAAATCCTCTTAATCAAATTATTTCTTTAGTTTTTCTGGATGAAATGAAGAATGTTTGAATTACAAACAAGTACAAAATGAGCCATTATGAACTCTGTTGTGTCTTAAAACCTGAAGTTTTAAAGGTACATAGCAGTAAGACTGAAAGATTATCCTGGAGCAATCTGCCTGCAAGGCCTTAAAGATAACTGTTGTTAAAGAAAATCCATCAGGAAACTCCATTACTGGATTGGGGCAAGCTCAAACATATCACCTGCACTGGTCTTTTTTGTGATGGTGGGGAGTAAGGCAACAGGGAAAGACCAAAATAGCATAGCTCTCTGAAGGTGATGTTCCTTCTCTCAGTCATAGACCTGTTATGGACAGGGTTCTGCTATTCACACTCCTCTCTTGTAGGGGATGTTCTCAAACATTTGCAATGCAGGCAAGCAGTGAGTGAACTTCTGCCAGGTTTAGATAATGGCTTTGGGGGAATGCATTACATGCCTAAGTATTGAGCTCCCTTCATGACTGCAGCAATGCTGGATGATCGGTAATAAATCCATTATGGCATACTGCATCTGTTGCACTAATGGATGTTACTCTTTACTACATCTAGTCTTTTTGGCAGTATGTATGATCTTTATGGCTGTTCTCTCACAGTAGCTGGCTGAAGATTCACAGTGTGGTACTCCGTGTCACTTCCATGCTGACTGCTGATCTCATGCCTTCTGTCTGTTTTCTCTGTTAATATCTGAAGTCCAGGCTTGCTTGATAACTGATTTGGCTAGATTCATCAGCATGACTGCTGTGATTTGCTTTACTTTAGTCTTTGTGTTGGCACATATTATATGTTACCACTGCCTGCCTGAGTGAAAAGGTCTGGCAGGTATGCATTGCAAATCCACAAGCCAAGAAATGTAGTAAATGTATCATTGTTCCATATTTGACTTCTGTGGGGGCTGAGACGAAACCTTTATCATATCAGAATATTAAGTCTTATCTCAGCCTTCCATTCTGATTCCCAGCATCCAAGGATACAAAGCCTAACAACTGTAAAAATTTCAGGGGAAGAGGTAGAAAAATTACTATCCATCCATGCTGTTGCTGCAATAATAATATTAATTAATTAATAATAATATTATTATTTTTATTATTTCCAGCCAAGAGTGGTAGACGGCAATGTATATAGAAAGAGCAGGTGTGTGTAACAGGCTTTTTTAGTCCTTACAGTGGCATAGAGAAATGTCATCTTATGCTTGAATAACTAATGACCATTTGAATAATGTCTGAATACTTGCTGGCATTTGTCAAGACATGGAGGATAGAGGGGAGTTTGGTGACACTTGGGTAGTGCCTAAACTTCTGGTTGTCTGCTAGTGACTTAAAATCATTGTATTGGCCATGAAGTATGGCTTGATGCAAGAATGTCTTTTAAAAAAATTAAAATTGTTCCAGTCCTTTCCCTGTCCTACTGTTAGAGCTTCATCTGGTACTTCTAGAAGGACCCAGCTTCATTCTCAGCTGAATAGCTCACCCACAAAACTCCTACAAAAACATGTAGGTCTTTTCTTCCCAGCCCACTGTCAATCCCTGCCTGCAGTGCCAGATGCTTTTTGCTTGATCCTGATCCTCACCACCTTCTTCTGGAAGTCCTGGGATGCCATTCCAAATGGAAAGGAATTATAAAACTGAGATGAACCTCAGAGCTGTGGCAAAGCACAGAAATTGTCATTGGTAATTTTTCTCACCTGGAGAATAATGCTGATACCTCCCTAACAGAGACATCCGTAGTCAGCTTTCCTGTTAGTTAATTTTCCAGTATTAATTTATTTAAGAAAACACAAATTTAAACAAATAATTCTAGAATTAAAGTGACATATTTTTAATGTGCCTTTTTATAATGAGCCCTTTAGTAAAAGCTCTGTTCAAGACTCACTTGCAGAGTCTGATTGCTGGATGTATAGAAGTATTTATTTCAGGCTGTGAGATACCCTGGCTCATTCAGCTAGATAAAACTGAGGAAAACAACTATCTGAAAGCAGCATATAAGGCCTGAGAGAGTGCAGTTTTGTTCTCTTTTTGCGAGAATAGCAGTAGCCCACCTGCTTCTGTTCTGTAGAGTATAGCACCGTTCCAGTGGGGCAGTTATCATGTGCTGCAGTTTCAAGGTGAAATTTGCAGTGGCTCCTCCTTCTTCCCTTCAGCCCACCTAAATGTAGTCCTGCCTCTGATTGTTCTTCTAAAGAAAAATAAGAGGGATATAGAAAATTTCATTAAATGCCTGATTATTACGTCAACATCTTAAGGGTTAATTTTTGTCAGGTACTACAAGAGGTAGTAATAATGAAACCCTTTAATGGTAATTTTCTTTTCAAAAGTTTGCAAATTGCTAGTTTTTATATCAGTAGAAGAGGATAGGGAGGAAATACTAGAAGTGGTAAAGCCAGCATCTTGGCATGTTATTAATACAGACAAATCACTGTCCTTTTTATGCATTTGGAATTTTACAGATTGCTTCTCTTTGCAGATTTCTGTTGCATAGTGTCAGTGTGATACACAGTAACAAAAAAAAAAACCAACCCAAAATCAAAAGGAAAAACCCCACCTAAAGAACTCCAAAACCCCTACCATTTGTTTTTGTTTGTATCTAGATAATATTGACTTGTGCTTCTTTTGACAAGACTACAGCCTTACTTTCATAATGGGATCAGACTTTCAAAGAGCCAGTGAAATCTTTTTATTCTGTGAGCCAAACAATGCTTTTGCTTATTCAGGTTTTATTTTCTAGTTGACATCTGTAGGATACCTTGTCCCCTATTAAAAAAAAAAGCCCCAAACAACCCAAAACAACAAAAAACTCCAAACTGAAACCAACCAAACAACAGCAGGAAAACCCACACAACAAACAACAAAAAATAAAATTGGAAGTGCTTCATAGTTTCATGGATTCTTCTGAGCTCCAGGACCTCTCTTGACTGCAAATTACACATAAGTAAAGCCTGATGCACTAATAATTATTGTGTCTATTACTAAAAGAATTGACAGTCTGAGAATACAGCTTTAGTTTTTCTGGTTTAGGTTACTTATTATTCAAACAACAAAGCATTGACTGTATGCTTTTGCTTTATGCTTTAAGAATCTGGGTTTTGGGTGGTTTTTTTTTTGGTTATATTGTTAAAAAATTAACACCTTCTTTCCATTTAAACCATGTAAATAGTTAAGACTCATGCTGTAGCTAAGCTGATTCTTTCTCCGTTTTAAAAATAGAAAATGCTAGAGCAGTCCTTCCCTTCCCCCACCACGTACTCACTAGTCCAAGCTAGTAAATGTTACTGAATGGATTTCAGTGTTGTAGCCATTCTACAGTAAGTACAGCAAGATCCTTTGTGAAAAAGCGAAAGGAGGAAAAGAGGTAGTAGAAATCCCTTTGGCAGTGCTCGGCAGACCAGAGTACCTGCACCAATGACAGACAGGCTTTCCTCGAGAAACAAATAATGACAACGAGCACTGCTGTTCAGAGGAGCCAGAATCTCCCCAAAAGACGCCTAGAATGTATAGGGGAGTGTCCTGCGAAACGAAAAGCTAGCTGGGGTATTCTGACCAGCCAAGGTTAGTATAGCAGCCATTTCAGCAACTGTGTACTGAAATATGCTAAGCTGACCCAATTTGTGATATTCTAGCTCTAAACTGTTTTTTGGTATTTATTTTCTTAGCTGTAATATTAATGCATGCTTATGTTAGTGGCACTTTATGGTCTTGCATGGGTTAACACAAGGGTGTCGAAGCTATTTTAGTCTGTTCTGCGCTCTTATCAGCTGATCT
The DNA here is from genome assembly GCA_002631895.1 of Agapornis roseicollis. Classification (NCBI taxonomy): domain Eukaryota; kingdom Metazoa; phylum Chordata; class Aves; order Psittaciformes; family Psittacidae; genus Agapornis; species Agapornis roseicollis. The sequence goes on along the minus strand of NDXB01020414.1, from coordinate 100,727 downwards.
AAAATACCTTTTCTTGTTTATCTGCCCTATTTGTTTTATGCAAGTGTTTAAGGCTTGACTTATCCTGACTTTTGCTGTCCTGTCACAAGATAACTGGATACTGAGGGGTAATTGTTTACAGCAAGTAACCGGGGAAGGAAAGGAGGGGGAGGAGTAAACTTTACATATAACTTTATATGTAAAGTGTGTGTGTAGCTGAAATAGGAGACAATGGAGGAACTCCAGGTGACAGAACTTATAATTTGCTAGGATACTAAACCCAAAAATAAGATTGTAAAGGATTGCATAGAGAAGTACTTGGGAGGCATTTAAGTTGCTGGACACATGTTTTCAGCCATGAGGAACAAACACTATTATAAAAAAAGTGTTTTGGACTGCGATTGTCTGTGTCATATTTTCCTATATTTTTCATAGCACAAATGTGTAAAAGGAGGCCATGAGCAATTGCAAGAGTAATAGGAATGTTTTAATCATAATTATTCATATAAGTCATCATAATTCCAGTTTACATTGATCTTATCATAAGGCTTAGAGTGAAGAAAAAAAAGAAAGAAACTCATGATAATAAGATGTCAAATTAAACCCCTGACATGTAAAAATAGTCAAGGAAAGGGAGATTTGCTATATTGTACATTAAAATATTTATGAATTTACCATGTAAACCATAGCTGTATGCTACAGGAATCAGAGGTATTCTTAAAATACCTTTGCTAATTTCCAGTACTACCAGTTTTAGAATTAAGCAAAATTAAAAAACTTAAGCAACAGTTACCATAGCTTCACAAGTAGCTCTCTGAATGTTTTAATATGCAGTGTATCTTTTGCCCTCACACTGTTTGCTGTTACAGATTTCCTGATCTATAGCAATTTCTGTTTCTGAACATTTCAGCTAGTTAGGTCAGTATTTTCCAAAAAACTAGGACATTCTTCCTTGGACAGAAAAGAAATACACAAGTTTATCAATGTTAACACTAGTCCTCCTCGATATGGTTCAGGGTTAGCCTCTTTTGCCATTCTTATAAAGAAATAGCCAAATTCAAGTTTTGAAATTTTGGAAATCACAGTAAAATATGGAAAGTAATTTTTCCTGAAGAATCCATTTCAACTCAGTGCAGCTACTTACAGCCTCTTTGTGATTGCCAAGCTGGGCATATATATATATATATATATATATATTTATTGATGGACATCTTTGAAGTCCTGAGAGGCTTGTGTTGCAGTTGAGGCTTCTGGTTGTTGCAGTTCACTTGTATAGCAAATATATCTAATATCAAATCTGAAGGAGGCTGTGTTCTTCCCTCTCTGTTCCCATCCATGGAGGTATCCAAATCTGACTTTATTCTTCAGCCACCCTTGCAGAGCAAAGTTATACTGCAATGCATCATGTAATTAAATACGCAGATTGGAAAATGGACTAAAAGTGATGCAGGAGGTGGGATATGTCATGATAAGATTTGGTAGGGCTGTGAAAAGATAGAGTCATGCTAGGAAAAGGTCTTTAGCCTACTGGCTTGAGGGTCCACAGCCGGGCTAGTTTATCAAAGTCTCCTGCAAGTGGCAAAAGTCAGCACACTAGGCCCAGGTTTGCTGCCCAGCTGGATTCTGCTTTTAAGGCTAGGGTTTAGGTCATGTGCTGCATTCACTCTCCAGCAGGCTGAGAAAACACTAGGGGCTAGGGGAATATTGCTTATGGTCTGGATTAAGGCTGAGACTGTATTTGAGGAGCAAAATTATTCCAGGCAGAAGTTCTCCAGAGTCTGGACCCAGCCCAAAATGTTTGGAAGCCTTTTCTGTCACTTTCTAGTTGGGAAGGCTACTTAAAAACTCTTACTTTGTTTTTTTTTGACTTGTTCAAGGAAATTATAACAGCCTAAGAGTACTACCACCTGCTCCATGTACTCAAATAAAATCTGATGTGAATCTAACAGATCACTGAATTTAGAGGTTGATGTGATTTTGTACTTGTCACTCTACCTCTGGCACACAGAGCTTGCAAGCTACTTTCAGCTAGAAAATTATCCATCCAGTTGTTGAGCCTTCAAGAAGATGGCGAAAACTAAACTGTTCATAAGCAATGGACTGGGGGGTTGTGGCTATGCTTTCATGTGACACACTTCCTCCTGTGTGTGCAAAGCCTGGCACAGCTGCCATCATCATTGCCAGTGCCTTCACGTAGGATAATGTTGCTTCTGTCAGGAGCCAAGTGAGCTATATTTGGATACTGCTGCTGTGATTTTTTAGAATTTTTAATACAGTTTAGTGACTCATGTCTCTGTGTGAAAAGTATGTTAAATTGCAATGCCAGAGCACTCAACATTTAGGAATTGTTAAAAGTAACACTGCCTGTGCCACACTGATTTGACCCCTCTGATGCATTATCACAGAATCATGGAATGGTCGAGGCTGGAAGGGACCATCAGAAACCATCTAGTCCAACCTCCCTGCTCAAGCAGGGTTATCTAGAGCACATCACTCAGAATTGTGTTCAGAAGGTTCTTGAGTTTCTTCAGGGAAGGAGACTCCACAGACCTCTCTGGGCAGCCTATTCCAATGCTCAGTCACCCTCAGTATTTTATAACATGCTGTACTTTTCTGCAAAACCTCTTCTTTCTTTGATGTGCAAGATGGGTGATGTGCTGAGAATGCAATCTCTTCATACACACTAAAAATACATCCTATATTTTCCTGCATGTTATAAAGTTTAGAAGGCCTGTAGTGAATGGTAGGGAAAAAGGGTTAACATTTTAATGTCCTTAAAAGCAAACTCTATTCTTGTCTTCGCTGTGGCACCTGTGTGTTTTAAGACCAGTCACCTAACATGAAAGTTTCTTGACTGATCATGGTTATTATTATCTAAGGCTGAAATTTCAGGAGCTCAAAGGTCTCATAACCATAATTAAACTGTGCTTTCAGTGTACACTCTAAGGCCTAAGTACTCTGAATAAAATAAGCTATTAGATTGTTCTTACAATTTTAGCATTAGAACTCTGTCTTTTGGTTCCTTAGTTATAAAATAGCAGGAATGGATGATGTTATGAGGGTAGATTCAGCAAGGGTTTTGATGCATTAAAATGCATCATAAATTTAACAATGTTATATTCAGTTTATAATTTGGATAGCATGTCTCAAAGAGCAAGTGATCTTATTAGATATGGAGGTAAAAAATAGTTGAAATGCTAACTCACTCACTGAATAAACAGTGGAATGACAAAACTACTGTGTGGTCACATAATATGGATGCACCACAAGCAGAACTGTGTAGGAAGATAGACATGGTTTGTATGGTTTTCAAGAGTAGGATATAATTGGCACTTGCATTTGGAATTAAATCCCCATATTTTGAAAGTCTACATGACAAGAAACAATGGAAAGAAAATGGGTTTGAGCTAATAAAGGTTAGGTTGTTTGGTTGGTTGGTTGGGTTTGATTTTTTTTGCATGTGTATATTGTATTTATATATTTATTTATTGTTATATAATTTTTAGTAAAATGAAAACAAAGATTTTTTTCAATATTTAAATGAACTATTTCAGTGCCACTTGAACTGTGTCTTCTCCCTTAGACATGTTTAAATCTTCTCTAAACTAAATTGTGATTCTTTTGGAGTTCCTCAATGCTGATTGCTGGAATTTCATTTGTTAAATAGAAGTGGCTTGTTTTACTGTTCATATTTAGTCACAGTAGCTAAGCACCAAAGATGCATTTCTTAACTTTTAAATCCTTGACTTAAGATTCTTTAGATTTGTTTTTAACATCAAATACCAATTAAGTAGTTGACATGCTTCTTTATCCTGTTTGGGTGTTAGAGAAATGGGTAGTGTTTTAGTTCCACATTAAAATCCATTAGAACTTAATTCCATATACAAAATATCAGGCAATTTTAGTAACTAAAGTGAGACTGATCATGGGACTATAATGTTAGTGTTTTTCTGTTCTAGTTATTGATCCTGTCTGTCGCTTCAGTTGCCACAAACTGAAACGCTCAAAATACATCTTAAGGAATAAAAGGGAGCAGTGATGAACTTACACATAGCATTTATTGGATTTGCAGAAATGAATGTTAGCTACAGCACTTCCAGAATAGTTTGTGTTTCTCATCTCCCAGTAAAGAGTTGTGGCAGATTCTATTTTCGGTTTTTCTCTGATGGTACTGCTTCTTCTGAGGGCTAGGACAACATTTATTTACCTTTATGCAGTATTTGTATGAAATGATGAGATTTGGCATGAATCTCCTCCCACTGAATTCAGGGAGGAGCCTTTCATTCATTTCCAGTCTTCCTTGCTTCAAAAATCCCATTTTTATTTATTTTTTTTTTAATATACCTTTTACACTGGAGTGGGGTTTGCTTTGCTTTGCTTTTTGGTTTTTGTTGGTTTTTTTGTTTGTTTGTTTGCTTGTTTAAGGCTACACAGATTTTTAGAAATAAAACCAAAAAGGACAGGATGAATGGAGTGAAGACTGCTACAAAAATGTATTTCTACTTAGTATTTTACTATTATGATCATAACTGCAAGAATGACAAATAATAGCAGGTAGATGTAAAGAAATAAAGTCTGTGGGAAAACATGAAGAAAAGAATATTAATGACTTAGAAATGGATCAAAGTCAGAACTAAAAATCCCCATTTTGGGGATTTTCACTGCTTTGAATGGTTATTAGGCCCCCAATTTAACAACCAAAGAATTGTTTAGAAAATGACTGAGGCAATAGTGAACTGCTAAAAGAAAAACACAGTTCAGCATACAAATCAAATAGCATTTGGGATAGGTCCAGAATATCTGTGTGTATTTCTTTTCTAAGTATGTTATGAGTAAGGAGTAAAATAACGTGAACTTTTGGCAGTGCTTCCTTTACAAATCTGTGTACTAGCACTGATTTTCGAGGATACAAAACTATGTATCTCATTACAGCAGGTTAAAAGGGAGGAGTTTGTCCTGTAGTCTTTATTCAACTCAAGGTTCTCTTGATTTAACTGTGAGTTTCTCTTGTGTTGAAAGTCCAGTCCATTTGCCTTGGAAGGCAAATGCATAGATGCTGGCACTATGAAAAGTTGTTACATTGCAAAATCAAATGTGAAAATGAATAAAAAGGGCTGCAGTCCTTCAGCCTAAGAAAAGTAACTGGCAACTTGTTTATGCGCATATCTTCAAAGCTGTGTTTACTGAAGGGTGCAAGTTCGTGTTACAGTGAGCTGGTGATCTCCTTCCAAACATAGCTGGAGTGAACAGGCCCAACTAGCAAGAACAGATGTTTGTTTTTTTATTTTCCAGATTGAAAGAAATGAGTAGGATTTATAATTGCAGTTGGCTGGAAGTGCCATGGGGAGATGGAGACTTAGGTATTGTATGATACTTTGTAATTTATTTGGTTTTAACTTCACCTGTTAATACAGTGGATATATGTATTCTTTCTTGTGTTTACAAAGCAATGTAGGCTGCCCTTCCTGGTAAAGTATACACCAGAGGACTTGGAACTAATGTGACTTCTATCTATATATAGTTAGAGATACTTTGTAGTCAGCATGTAAGAGACAACTTCAGTAGGGAATTAATGCATTAACAGTTTCGGAATAGATTGTGTTTGCCAAGACTGCTGTTACAGACAACAATGAATGAAAGCTTGTCCTTGTTTATGTTCTTGTTAATACTTTCTAAGTGAGAGACATAGCAAGTTTGTAGGTTAGCAGGAGGCAGCCATCTAGACAAAAAATTTAATGCACCTTTGATGTTTGTTTGTAATGCATATTTATTTTGAACATATTCCTGTGGTATTTAGTAATGAATTACTGTTTATTGATAAATCAGGTGAAATGTGAGGGGTTTTATTTCCAAACTGGGTTTGCTCAAGATGTTTCTGTAGCATTTTGGTTGTAGCTTTTATTTCCAGTAGAGATGATACAGGCCTTTTGTATTTAATGGATTTAGCAGAAACAGCTAGCTGCCGGATGTGTCTACATGAAGAGAGGGTTGTAAAGTGGGTCTAGGTACAAAATAGAGCTCACAGTGGTATCTGGCACCACTTGATTGATCTCAAATGCCACTGGAGTAATGACATTAACAAACAGTATTCTGAACAATCCAAGAGGGAAGGAGGTGAAGAGAAGAAAGGTGGAAATCATGTTGCTTTCAGATCATACCTGCACATTTGTTCTGTTTAGAGTTGCAGACAGCTACAAAACTCTAGTGCATTTATGGGCATGAAAACCTCATGACACTTGAAATTTTATTAGATGCTTTTCTTTATAATAAAGTGTCCTTTTTTTGCCTGTTAATTTAGGAGTAGGATAAACTGTCGAGAGAGAGAAGTTCTCATCTATAGAGACAGGGTGACAAAATTTAAAATGCAGCCTCTAACAGCTATCATTGTTTTTGAGGAATTCTTTGCAGCTGCCAGCAGGAGAACTTAATGGATCTAATTAAGTTAAATTAAAACAACTTCAGAGCTGGTTCACATACTGCTAAGAAGGAAGACATTGGTCAAAATTCTCATAGTGACTGCACGCATCCAGGCTACAGTAGGATTCATATATTTTAGTTTATTGGGATGACAGAGAAAATACTGATGTGTTGTCAAAATCGAGTCACTTTCAGGTTTCTGAGGTCAGGTTTTGTAGTATAATACCCTTAAAATCCCAGTCACTTTTGCTTACAGCTTTTTTTTTTAGCTGTTATTCTGGCTAACAGTAAGAATTACAAAATATTGCATTTAGTAAACCTGAAGTAAAAAGTAAAGGGAATAACATCAGAGTTTAATGCAAATAATCCTGGGAATATTGGAAGCTGGATCTTGCCTGTCAAGGACCCTCACAGATGCTGGATACTCTGACAGAATAGAAATCTCCATACATATTTAAGATCAAGTTTACAAAGCTTTAATTTGCTGCATTTTTTAACATCTGTGATCTGCTTTATATGGTTTTAGGATAATTTTAATACTCAGCAGTGCTTTTTGCGGTATTTTTTGATCTGAATAGCATCCAGTAGTGCTCAGTTCCACAGTGTAGTTATATGTTCTGTGAGGAGATACAGTCTTACATCTGAGTAAGTTTTAGTTTCGTTCATTAACACCTCTATGAAAGCTGAGGTTTTAGCTCAATTTCCATATTGTGCACTATTTCACAGGCTTTAACTGTGCCCCAATTTCTTTTCAGGTTGAACTGTTTTAATCTTTTCTGTCATTTGAGGGAGTTGTTTATTGTAACCAAAAGTGTCCTTTCTGAAACAGGCCAGTGGACAGGAGGTGTCCAAGGGAAATGGAAATGGTGTATTTCTAGTGAATAGTTACCTTAGAGCTTAGAGGGATGATTGCCAGTGATTGAGCAATAGCCTCCTCATTTAAAATTCATTGTCTTGTCACCAAATTGCAGTAACTGGCTTTGCAGGCAGACCTAGTCCATTGCAACAGACAAAATCAAACACCTTTATGCTTTAGAGATTTCTCTGCTGTTGTTATCAATTCATTTTACTTAGCTAATTCTCTCTACCTTTGTGCAGGGATTTTGGGAGGATTGATGTATCTCACATGAGTGATTGCATAAGCATTTTTAGAGTTCCAGTGATTTTCTTCTCACAGGAATAAGTACTGGTAATTCATAATATATTTTGAAGATGGTTCTTCCTTGCACAATCTCTCAAAATTTGATCTGCAACATTCATACAATAAATTGGTATCAGCTGGGTCTGCAACCATGTCTGGCTAGAAGAGACCTTTTAGTGGCCCATCTTCTAGGGGAAAAGACAGGTTCTTCACCAGGAACCATGGGATAACCCTGAGACCTGGGTTGGGAGTTAAAGGCGGGTATGTGTGGGTAAGGTGGGGTTGTTGTAGGGTTTCTTACTTCCCTCCTCCCTCCCTTCTTTTTTATGGGTGATAAGAAAATGAAAATAAATGCCGAATCTTTGCATTAAGCATATCTGACTTTTTAGTTCTAATAGCCAATTGGAACGAGAACTTAGACTCATTTCTACTATAGCCATTTTTTAGAGTGATTCTCACCGTACTTCTTTCTTTGCACTTGTGTAGTAGATGCAGAATAATCTCATACATGAGGATTTCAGTATTGATTTTCCTATGTGTCAGCTTTTTCAGGCCTTTGTTAGGCAGGTTTATGTCTAGTTTAGGTGCAAATATCAGTTTGCTAAAGTCTATAAATTTCTATATGCCAGCTGCAAAAATAAATTATATTAATTTTTTAAAGAAACAAAAATAGAAGTGAGAGATGGGAGACATGGTAGTTGATGGATTTATTAAATTGGATTAATGAAATCAGTATATGAATATTTTGTTGTCTGCAACACAATAATTTATTAGAGGTGTTTACAGTTAATAATAGAGCAGTTTTTATTTTCTAGAAACTGATCATTTGAATTAGAGTCTCTAAGGAGGAAAAATGTAATTTCACTAGACAGTTGTCTTCATTGTATGTATTATGTTTTTTGCTTTGCTCTATGCATTTCAAAATCTTCTTAATTCATATGATTTACTCAACAAATGTTGTTATTATATAGGTTCTTGGGCAGATCGCTCACCTCTGCATGAGGCAGCCAGTCAAGGACGTCTTCTTTCTCTAAAGACTTTATTGTCACAGGTGAAGACCATGTTCTTGAAATTGCTTGTATTTTTAATGTTGCTTAGTCTCTCATAGATTACTAATGCAGATTTAGTATGTTTTCCTTTGTTCGCTTTAATTTTGCAGAGCAATACACATTGAAGAATTTTTTTGTGTGATAAGATACAAGTTAATATTTTAACTATTTTCTCTGTATGTTTTAAAACTTCCCTCTTCCCTAAAGAAGACTTACCAAAGCTGTATCTAAATTCATATCAATCTTCCTCTCCTACATGATATGTTAATGCAGTTCTACTGCATTAAGCCCTCAGGTAAATAGAGCTATTCAGGAAGATACTTGCTGAGGGGAAGAATCACTGAAACATTCTGGGTTTTGCTCAGCTGTGGTTTAAAAAAAAATTATAATTTTTTAATCTAAAAGGAGGGACTGTGAACCACTATACTTACACTGTTACAGTATTGTCATATTACCTACTACAATACTAAAAAATTATACTATGGAATACATTTGATAAAAGCCAATAGATACAACTATTAGTTCTTAAGAATCAAACATCTACTGCAGAAAATTTCAAAGGCTTGATGATTTTATCAGTCTAAGACATGTTTTCTTTGCTAAATTCATGGCTTCATATAGTTCAGACCTTAAGGTGGAGAATCATAGAATCACAGGACAATTTAAACTCAGGGCCTTGTTGAGTTTTAATGATCACCATCAGTGGAGATGAACCCCTCTTCCAAGGTTTCACTGTCCCCACAGTGATTCTTTTTGTGTTCACTGAAGATTTACCTATTGCAAGTAGAGTTTTAAGTGTAATTATTGTAAACTACTAATTTGAACAAGAACAGCTGTTTTATGATCTTTATATGTCATTTGTGTCCTGTATAGGGGTACAATGTTGACACACTAACAATTGACCAAGTAACACCACTTCATGAAGCCTGCCTGGGAGATCATGTAGGATGTGCAAGAATCCTTCTTGAAGCAGGAGCAAATGTAAGGAGGTTTGATTTTGTATATGGAGTCCAGTACTAAACCTGGCTTAACTCAGAAGGATATATTCCATGATCTGTATTTTATTTTAATTGGTATTTCTCTCTAATCACCCTATTGCTTGTATTAATCTCATTTAATTATAAAAAACTGCATCTGAAAGCTAGCAAAGGAAAGTGATGGGCAGGCACTAAGACAAGTAACTGGAGAGAATCTGCTAGAAATATGTCACCAGTCTTATTTCTTCTCTGAATTTCATTACATTATTTCCGTTGTAACTATGGAATGCATCCCTCTCCTCTTTTGATTTCTTCTGGCTTCAAGTGGCTTCCAGAAGATTGCTCTTTCAATCTGTTAGTCTCCAGTATATCTTTTTGTCACACTGCATTTGTGTGCTCTTACAGTTCTTTGGGCAGAGTACAAAAAGGCACAGGATCTTTTCTGTGCTCCTGACACAGGCTGTCTGTCTGTCTGTCTGTTATCCCAAAACTTCATGGGACCTTAGAGACCACTTTCCTACAATCTTTGCTGACACTGCAGTTCATATGCATAGTTTACTAAATCTCTGATCTTTGTGATTGAAATATTTATTGTCCTTAAAATTCAGTTTTGAGAACCATGTAGATTATATTTGTTATTACAGAAGATGAAAAAGAGAAAACATACATAGATGTTTCCAAACCCAATTCCTCTTCACCTCAGCTAGCATGAAGATCCTAAAGACAAAACTATAAGAACAAATATAATTTTTCTATCTGAATTTTTTTAGTAGTTTTAATTGTTTTGGTGGGTTTGGGTGTTGTGTGGAAGAGGATATGCCAGAACCCTGGAAGGAGTCCTCTCCTTATACCTGTGCTCCCTCTTTTAGTATGATTAGCCTTCACAAGTTTGCCTAATTTCTCTCCTCATTCTCTCACATTGGGAATATTTGGTTAATGAGTGAGGTGATGAGGTTGGTATTAAATCAGCAGGCCTGTACGATCAGCTTTGTTTCTATCCTCTGAAATATCCCTTCAACCAGGAGACTAAAACCACAAAAGAAAATGGCAAATCTCACATTTAACATGGAGTTTGTATTCTTGTGAGAGCTGTGGAGGGAAGGCCCCCATTACCCCATTATTACACACAGCGTATATTTTCAGCATCAGTGAAACAAACTAAGTGCAATGACTTTCAAAACTTATTTACTGGTCAGGTGTTAATGTGTGCTCTTTGTTATTCCAGGTGTGTTTTGGTTTATTCAACATAGCTTAACCAGAATAATAGTAAACTAATTTCAGCTGAGGGGTGTGATGAGAGGAAGACAGTAGCACATGGACTGATCAGTTAAGAACCATAATTCTAGCCAGTATTTTTTTTGTTGTTGTTGTTATTTTAATGCAATTTCTAACTATTCTGTTCAAAATTTTACCTTTCTTTCAGTTCTGTTCTCAAATAGATTTTATATATTCTAGGTAAATGCTACAACAATCGATGGAGTGACACCTTTATTTAATGCATGTTCAAGAGGCAGTGCAGCATGTGCCGAGCTCCTGTTAGAGTATGGTGCCAAAGCCCAGTGGGAGTCCTGCCTTCCATCACCAATGCATGAAGCAGCCAGTAGAGGTAACAAATTACCTGCTGAATAAATGTGGAGCACTTGACAAATGTCTCAATGACATTGTTAAGAAATGTGTCTTGTTTTGTCTATGAGACAGCTTACTGAAGTTGAGCAAACTTGTCATGCATTATACTGACAGGTCACAGTGAATGTCTGGAGGTCCTGATATCCTCGGGTATAGATGTTGACCAAGATCTTCCTCACTTAGGAACACCTCTGTATGTAGCCTGTGTTTCACAGCAGATCCATTGTATTCGAAAGCTTCTTTATGCAGGTATGTAATGTTTTAAATAGAAGTATTACTAGTTTGTGAAATAAGCCTTTGAAGTGTGCTGTGTTCCATCAGTGAAACTAGAACCCTTGCTTGCAGGGCTGTACTATGACATTTATTCTGTGCTGCATGTTTGGTTATGATAAGTTGCTGGGTCTTTCATCATTTTTGTGGCATAGCAAACATATTAGGGAAAAAGGAAGTATGACCAATAAGAACAGATGTTCTAGTAGATGCAAATTTTTAGCATCTACTACTGACAGCTTTGTAGGTGTTCATTTTCTGTAGGAAAAACAAAGGTTAAAAATTGGCTTTTGAGAAAAGAATTTTTTACAGTAATGTTTGAGCTTTCAGCAGAAAGCTGAAACAGTTTTTAGCAATGTAGTCCCATCATTTTTTATTTTTCAGTGTGTTCTGATAGATCTTTTTACAAGGCATAGAGACCGAGTTGCAGAGAGAAGTAAGGTAAAAGGCATTTGATCCTGAATTTCACATTATTTATTTAATCAATGGGGAAGAGATGTTGGAGGCTCACTCTATTTCAGCACAAGTTCAGGGATACAACTGTCATAGCTAAAGGATCATTTGCTGTGTTTCAGGTAATGACACAAAAGGCTTTTATGTGTTGCAGCACAATGCATGAAAATGTATATATGAATAATTACAGACTTGCCATCATTGCATTGGAATTATTTTCCTAGTTATCTGCAGGTTATTTAAAACTTAAGTAAGTAGTTAAATTGTCTCTCATAAAGTCAGTCTCCTTGTATGATTAACTGTCCTGTGTCATGATTTTTTATATTTAAGAGCCACAGAGGTATAATTAATGTATTTGGGATTCAAATACTACCATACGTTAAAAATAGTAACATAAGGACATATTCTACACTCATTGGTGGCCTGAATTAGAAAAGAGCATGTAAATTGCAATATAAGTAAAGTACTTATGTGAGTCTGATTTTTTTCTTGTTTCATCAATTTTTAAGGATGCACTGGAAGTTGAAAAGCAAATAGACAGTGAAATAGGCAAGAGTATAATACAGTGGAATTGTTTCCAAATTGTTAATACTGAGAACAGTGGATTATTCAGACTTCAATTCTAATTGCCTGGCCTCTGTGATATTATTATTTTACCCAAATGGGAATCAAAAAGGCCAAAAGTATTGATTAAGGGAGAAAAGTTGGAAGCCAGTATTTGTTCTCAGAAGATTAGTAAATCTCTCTTCAGAAGTCTGGGTTTTTCTTCTAGAATAGTTTAGAAAGCTGTTCAGCCAACTTTGATTTTAGGTGATTAACATCTTGCCTATAAAGGAAATTCTTTCATATTGGCTAGTTTTATTTAACTCTTATATGGACAATTTTTTTCTGTAATATGAGTGCATTATTGCAAAACAATTTAGTCCATTTTAATTTAATATAAGTTAGCAATTCCTTATTAATACAAAAGTGTAATAATTGCAATTTTGTGGATTAGGAGAATGAATGGTTTGGGGTTTTTCTCCCTGCTGGCTTTCTTGACTTAATTAAAATTAACTCCTTTGTAGAAAAATCCTTGATAATGGTTGAATGAGATGAGAATCTATTTCAAACCCTTTGCCAACTTCAACACATGAAAAACTGTAAAGCATCCATGTTACATTCTTTGCTGAGTTGGTGTACAGACAAAAATATAAATACTACAGCTTAGTGATCATTTTTGTAGACTTAAATGGGGAAAGTATCTTTTTATGTAGTGCAAATATTCTTAAACATGTGCAAAATGTACTTTTTTATAATTAGAGCAACAATGATGCTCACATGACCTCATCTGATTTTTCTTTTTACTTTTGTGAAGTATTTTCCTTTGAAACCCAGTGTGCTTAGGTGATAAAACCTAGGATAAGTGTATGGGTTCAAAACAATCCACTGATATGATTAGCTACATTACTACGTAACAAATTTAATGAGGTGGCTAACTTCACTGTGGGTTTCTAGGACAGTGGGTGTTTTTTTGTTTGTTCTGTAATATCATCTTTACTCAATGATGATTTTAATTAATCTCTTGTTATGTCTCCTTATGTGCATCTGCCCACCAGGTGCCAATGTGCAGAAAGGAAAGCATTTGGAAACCCCACTCCATGCTGCTGCCCAGCATTCTAGTACAGAGATTGTAAACTTACTCCTTGAATTTGGGGCAGACATAAATGCCAAAAATACAGATTTTGAGAGGCCTGTCGATTTAGCTGCTCCAAGCAGTTTAGTGGAGAGAGTGCTGCTTCTCCATGAAGGTAAGATTGACATGGGTCTTTTTGCACTGTGATTTGTATTCTTAAAAATAATCCCCCCCTACCCCCCAAACCCCCAACAGCCCGAGCAACCCATGTTACAGAAGCTAATGCTGTGCTTCATGAAATGATCAAGTAAATTCCTTTCTGACTATGAAAATACCCAGTAATATTTAGTCTCAGGACAGAGCCTATTGACCAAGCAGCATCTGAATTTTTATGAGCCAGAAAAGTATCATCTTATGTTTGTAGGGTGTTTACACAATTATACATTAAATGATACATTAAAGCTACATTTTTATTGGCTGTTACAGACCTTTTCTTGTTAAAAAGAAACAGAAAATTTCTATTTCAGATGAAAAATATATCTAGCTTTGACCAGCTGTCCCAATAATTTTAAAAATATATTTTTAAGTGCATGTAAAGCATTTTATTTTGATAGTAGGCAAAAAGTTTCATTTTCTAAATTTTCTTTGCTGTTTTATTAATACCTGAGATGTAGGAGTTAGCACTTTAGAGTCCCTTAGTACTCTTAAGGTTTGCTGCCTTACAGAGAGAAAGAGAGAGAATATCCCAAAGGAAATTGGATTTGTTCAGACTGACCTATGTGCAGCATAAAAATAAGTTAAAAGGAAAAGGTGCAATATAAGCAGAGGAACTATTGCAGTGACTGTGGACATGTCTTTAGAGGTAGCACTGATTAATAATTTTCTCCAATCTGAATGCTGCTAAAAAGGAAAAAAAAAAAACACCTCTAAAAACATTTGGTTATCACAAAACTATCAAGGTCAGGAGGATTTTCGAAAGCAACAGCAAACATGTCAAAAATGAAAATGAGTTGACATGGAATGCAGGTGGGTTTATTGCCCAGGGAAAGACAGCAACATGTCCATCTTGAGGGAGTGGGGGCTTAGAGGGACAAAGACATGATTGTGAGCTAGTAAGTGCAACAAACATGGTCCAGGATCTTGGGGCGTTTTTCCTACTTATGTGTGTTGCGATGGTGCGTTGGTAGTTCAGCTTGTAGTGCTGCAGCATGTATTTCACCTGCTGTGTGAATAAAAAAATATAAAAACTGCAATTTCCAAAGTTGCTGACATGTTAACATATTTTCTGGGAGCAGGTTTTTAATTTAAAAATACAGATTTGCTGACCTGACCTTGGTTTTTTGAATGTTTGCCTGATTATAAAGAAGGTTTCGGCAGCCCCAGTATTTATCTTTGAAGACAAAAAAGGCCATAAAAAAAAAAAGGACAAATTTGCAAAATGTGGACTTTTTCTAAGAAATCCCATTATTGTGCAAGACTCTTGTAAAACAAGCACTGGCCTTCACAGCTGTGTGATTATATCCTTTCTTTTTTGTTTGCAGCCACACCATCTTCTCTTTGTCAGCTCTGCCGATTATGTATCCGAAACTACATAGGAAGAGCTAGACTGCATCTTGTACCACAACTCCAGTTGCCAACCATACTGAAGAATTTCTTACAGTACAGATAACAGAGTAACTAACCTTTATGAACATGAATAACAAGTACTTCTTTCTGTTTATTGTATGTTTTACCTAAAAAACTGCTGGGCAGAAAAATGCCTTTTACATATTACTTAAAAAAAATATGTATCTTTGACAGCTGGTGTTGGTATATAATAATTGGGAACCATTCAGCAACTGGTACCAAGGTGCTGTTAATGCTGAATTGAATAAGTGTGCTCATACTCGGGGAAAATGATTGTATAGCTTTAGCTTAACACTTACTAAATAGCTTTAGTGCTGTTTATTTTAATTGTATTTACACTTTTAAGATCTGTTTGACACATCTGAAACATGAAGAGTTTCTTTATTATTATTTGTTAAGTTTGTCCATTTGGAGTCATTATTTTATCCGTTTTTAAATTTTGATTGTTTGTGTACCTAAAAATACTTGATGACAGGTGCGCTATATGCATTGTTAAAAATAATAATAAAAAAATATGTTAATTTTTTTCTTTTTCTTTATATAGAAAATTCATTAATGACAGAGAGTAAGAAATTTCCTTTATTTCCTCCTAGCTGCCTGTGTGTGAATTGGAATTACGCTGCTGCGAACATAACCACAGTTTTTTTAACCACACACACTTTTGTGGTGGGGTGACCCTGGCTGGACGCTAATATCCCACAAAAGCTGCTCTGTCACTCCTCTCTGCAGCTGGACAGGGAAGAGAATATATAATGAAAGGCTCATGGCTTGAGATAAGAACAGTGTGAGATCACTCACCAATTACTGTCACTGTTTAATTCATCACCAATGAAATCAGAGTAGGATAATGGGAAATAAAACCAAACTTTAAAAACAGTTTTCCCCCACCCCTCTCTTCTTGGGATTTAGTTCACTCCAATTTTCAATACCTCCTCCCCATTAGTCCTCCACAAAATTCTCCAGTATGAGCCCTTCCCACAGGCTTTAGCTCTTCATGAATAGCATGGGTCTCTTCCACAGGGTGCCTCCTTCAGGAACAGGCTGCTCCAGCATGGCTTCTCCACAAGCCCTGGCAGCAAACTTGCTCCAGCCTTGGCTCCTCTCTCTATGGGGCTACAGGTCCTATCAGGAGCCTGTTTCAGCATGGGCTTCACACAGGGTCACAGCCTCCTACAGGCACCCCTGTGCTCCAGTGTGGGGTCCCCCATGTGCTGCACATGAATATCTACTCTTTTGTCAACCTTCATGGGCTGCAGGGGACAGCCTGCCTCACCACAGGCTGCACCATGGGCTGCTTATACCCTTGCATGGTGACTGTTGTCATTCGTGTCAAAAAAGGTGACATGACTACTCCAGCTAAATGCAGTACTCCTTTCCTTAGGCTTTTCATCTGGTCCTTGAGAACAGATTACTTCCTCAGTGACTGATACTCAATTACTGCAAACCAAAGCATGAGATGCTTGAAAATTTACCACTTGTCCTTGGTGATTCACTCTTCCATTCCTTTTCAGTGACTCAGTATTTATGTTCCTACTGGAAAGATGATAAGTGAGGAACTAACTATAGAGGAAGTTTTCACAAAGAAGAATGCAAACTCAGTTGCTAAATTATATCCACCTAATAAAAATGTAGCTCTCTGACACTTGCCCTCATTAAAAGTAATCTTAATTTGTTTCTGTTCCCTGCAAATACTCTGGTGAGGGTATTTTCTAGATTCCCTGTAAAAGATAGACAGATGCAAGTAAGAGAAACTGCTTAGGAGTCCATATTGTACATACTCTGGAGCAAGTTGGGTGGTTTTGGTTTTCATCCAGAAGCTAATAAGTTGTGGGTTTATGTACAATACCAGTGCCATGCATTATTTCATGATACACCAAAGTGCTGAGCCAACTGTGGCACTGTTGAATTTTTCTATGTAGAATGATATCATTTGACCCTCATCTTCATTCAGGTGTGGTACACCACTTCTCAAGTTTGACTCAGGAAAAAGTCAGAAAACAAAGCTCTCCCATGTTCTCTACAGTAAGATTAGTTTTCAGCAAGCAAGGCTATTCTGCAAAGCACGTGTTTTAAGTTTTGCTGAGTCACATCAGAGTCCAAGCCATCTCATTGCAAATAGGTGTATTCATGCTCTCATGGCATCTGCAATGTCTGTTCCCACCATGTCCACTGATCCTTGCCACCACCCAGAAAGCAAACAAGACCATCTTGAGTGTCCACAGGTATGTGGCACTACTTTCTCAATTGCACAGAACAGTAGGCTAGCTTGAAGAGTAGCTCAGAACTAGTTTACAGGAATATTATGACTTCAGTCTCAGGTAACATGTAGCTGTCAGCATAATGTTTAATCTGTGCTACCAGATAATGATGTGAAAATAGAGTCACTTTGGCAAGCTGAGCCAAGCTGGATAGCCATCACTTCAGTTACATAGTAACAGGAACAAACAAAATGTTGAATGGATGTTATCCCTGTGCAGGACTATGTACTGGAACAGGTCTCCAGCAGATGAGACAGCTAATGTTGCATGCCAAAGATACATAGTAACAAAATACCTGACATGAGTGTTTGTTGGTAGCATTCTTTCCCCTAACCAATCCCTTCTTTAGCCAGAAATGAAAGCAAGGAAACAGGCTTGTTACTATTTTCACAGAGGTAAAGAAGGGCATTCCCATGGGGCTCTTAGGCTGAATTGTTAGTATGAAATAAATGTTAACATATCAAAATATTAGGAACTAGGATCTGAAACAAATATTGAACCATGTCAGAGCACTGTTAATGACTACTACAGCACAAAGGAGCTTCCTTTACTCGCTGGAGTACCTCTCATTACATGAACTGTTTAAGAAATAAATGCAAGTAAATAATAAAATAATAAATAAATAAAAAATAGCAAATATTTATTTTCAGAAAAATTAACGTAGTGCAAGACCTCGATTCTCAAGAAACCCAACTGTGACATGCTGTGGGCGTGCGACAAGCACCTCAGGGACACACAAACGGTACCGCGCTCGGGGGCTCAGGGAACAAGATCTGCCGTATGCTTGCCGCCCCTGCCCGCCCGCCGTCCCCGAGGGAGGGGACGGCAGCTCGGCCCGGTCCCACCAGCCCGCGGAGCTACCACTAGCCGTGCCCGCGCCGCCCCGTCCCCTACCTCGCCGCGGCCGATGCCGGCAGGCGGTGAGGGGCCCCACGCAGCCAGCAGCGGGTACCTGGGGTGGGCGACGCTGCCGCGCTACGGCCCCAGACAGAGCGCGGAGGGGAGCGGAGCTCGGCAGCTGTGCCCGTGCGTTCCCGGTCAAAATTGGTTTTCAGTTACGAGTCTTTCACACGAGTGCAGCCTGTGAAGCTTATAAACATGTCAGTAATGTTGGTCAGGCAATGGACTGGATTTTGTAGCGATAAAGCAATGTTAAACTTAAATGAGATTTAATAATAAACTGAAAGCACTAGCTGCAGAGCTTGATATTCTTCATTCAAATAGAAATATGACTTTTTCAAGGAGAGTCAAACAACCGTTTGAAGACAAAGTATTCTTTAATATTAAGGGGAAATAACTATTTGACTAGCTGTGTGAGACAATGTGATCACATGTTGAACAACCTGAACTTATTTTTGAAGATGAAGAATCTATATTTTGACAGTTGCAAACACAGTTGTAGCAATAGACACAATTACAACCTTTTCTGCATGTTGCCCTCACTCACCACACGGGGTACAACCACCTTAAAGAAAATGTAGCCTTATTTTAGTCACAATGACTGTTATCTGATGGATTCCCAATGCAAAAAAAGTGCCTTTTAACTTAAGGTTTGTATTTCACACATGAAAGCATTCTTAACCCTCCTGTCTAATATAAGGATGTACTACATTTGTCTAAGGTTCCATGTTAAGGCACAGTTTATGCACAACAAATTGATGCAGTTATACTACACAATTTAAACTGTGAAATACTGCTAAAAATCCTTAGGATGCAGCAAAAGATTTTGAATATAGTAGAGTGGCAGCTGAGTCAATCCTTCAGATCCCAATCATCAGTCATGGGGCTGTATTTGTGGCTCTTACCTTTGCTCTCCAAGTCTGTATTAACAACTTCTGCATACAAGGTTGTACAATTTATGTACTAAAAGATAACTACTCTTTCATTCAACAGAAGCAACACATCAGGTACTGGCTGCTGGAAAATTATTTCAAAAACTATGAATTTTTATTTCAGAAATCAAACTCTCGTTCCCCAACTTCCCAGGGTTAACGAAAGAAAAACATTTTTGAAACAACACCTGCAAGTAAAACATTCTGTTCCTGCATCCAAGCATATACAAAAGTGGTTTTGTATAGGTTGCAAAACAACTAAGCTTGTTTTGCCCTGCCCAGTATGTTCATATACCAGAAACCTCATAATAACAGCCTAGGACATCAAAAGAATGAATTCTTAACTTTTTTTGTAACAGGGGAAAAAAAAAAATAATTTCTAATCTCCATTCCACCATTCCAGCATGGTGGCATTGTTATATCCAGTTAAATGAGGGCATTGCTTACCTATATACTGAGGATTTTGTACAACACGGTCTGCAAAAAGAGACCGTGTGTTACTTCCAGCTTTACCACAGTTTCTCTAGGAATAGTTCTGCCAGTTTTCAATTTCTACTTCTTTCCATTTTACATATCTAGCAGGATTTCAAAAATTATTTTAAAGCAGCTGCAGAAAATGTAACAACAGACAAAGCAGATTTCTGCTTGTGTGCCATCAATTAAGCTAAGAAAGAACAGGCAAATTAAGCTAAGAAAGAACCAAGGCATCTTTTCTACAGGCAATTCTGATTATAAGATGTATTAATAAGAATAATTATTAATAAGAATAATATTTGCCTTATGATTAAATTCCATACTATACACGGCTTTAAAATTTAAATATTCTTAGCATTCTATTGCCAAAATTTTCTTTCCATTTGAGCAGAGCTTTAATTAGTAAAAATATATGCACAAGTATATGCTTCTGGTCTTTCATACTATATGTATATTTATAACTAATATAAAATGTAAAAAGAAAACAGGTATTTTTCATGTATATAACATTTAAATAATTTCAATACATTTGCTGTTTGTTCCTTACAAACCCTTTGTTTAAAAAAAATAAATAAAATTTAGAAATAGATTTTCACTTCCCATGAAAGTATAAGGGGGACAGTTGCCAAAAATGAACTTGCTAGAAAATAGAATTTTATAATCTAGATAGTCAAACCTGTCTAAACAAAACATTATTAAACATCTTTATACCCTTATTATAGCACAATAACTAATGGATGAAAAAATTATCTAACTTTTGTTATAGAATCCTGTGTGTAAAACCTAGTTTAAATTAAAAAGGAGAACACCATGTATGAAACAGCCACAGGATTCCAGTTAGTTTAAAAATAGGTTGCAGTTCCCAACAATAAAGTCATTCTATTATGTACTTGAAATTACCTATTTGAAAGTGTGTTTATGGATATCACAATTTGTTACCAATATTTTCATAACATGCTGATAGTTGCTTATGTTCTTTACAAGGCTTCTGTTTACACAGAGCAGGCTGAAATATGTCTGTATTGTCTGACAACATCATTCTTACTTAAAAAAAGACATGGCTGTCTACGTAGTTAGGACTTTCTTTGGATTCTTAAATAACTTTTTCTTTGGATTATCAACAAACTTTTGTATAGATACCCCTTTCTTATTCTCATTTCACAATTGTCAAAGTACAAGTAATTTCCCTTCCAGAGGAGTCAACGACCATCTTTCTGTCCTTTGGCAAGGATGAAATCATTATTAACCCTCAGAGTGGTATTTTAAGCACTGCAAAGTACAGAGGAAAACACCTCATCAAAATGGGTTAAGTCGTACTCCTGTTCCTAGTGGTGAAAAAGGGTTCACTTTGGCCCACATCAAAGCATCATTCAGTGAAATAGCAGATTTGCCATCTTCGAGGAAGAACACTGGACCCTGCACAGCAAAAATATTTGGGGAGGGAAATTAAAATAAAGCATATATGTATTGTGTAAAGGCTACCACAACAGCAAGCACATTTTTTTTTAATCTGAGAACATGAAAACCTGATTTACAGCTATCACCTACATTCATGCAAAAATTGTACCCCACCAACTTAAAGCTTTGGCAATAGTTATACATTATAAACTTAGTGAACTTGTTATATTTCAAATTTGGAAACCCAACATTTCATAACCCTTAAGTTTTCAATTTGATTTTTAATAACTGTGGTATTTCATATGTTTGGCAACTATTCCAGGGTTAAATTTAGCCTGAATTAGAAACTGAGGTAACATCTTTTTTCTTTTT
Organism: Agapornis roseicollis; assembly: GCA_002631895.1. Classification (NCBI taxonomy): domain Eukaryota; kingdom Metazoa; phylum Chordata; class Aves; order Psittaciformes; family Psittacidae; genus Agapornis; species Agapornis roseicollis. Next base: position 79,240 of record NDXB01020414.1, on the reverse strand, counting down.
TTTTTCCTTCAAAATACTGTACATATTTTATTGTGTCTGTCATTATCTGTGCTGATCTGTGTGTTTCTCCATCTACCAAAAAAAAAAAATAAGCTTCCATGAATTGCTTGAAAACATGAGGTCTGTAGAATAATTTCAAATGTTCACTATGAAAAGGAAAATATACTAATTTATCTGATGGAAGAAGAGTTATTTGCTATTTTCTTCATTCAACAATATATGGTCTCAAAGCTTCAATTTCATTTAAGTGCCTTCTTAAATAGTGATGTTCTCTGAACTTGCTACTTAAAATTAGTAAACCTACTCAATTAGGCTACTATACCTTAGTATTCATGAAGAGATATGTGAGATGATCTGCATGTCTAAAGCAATGGCTCCTAAGGTTCACTAAACCAGAAATAAGGATATTGTAGACGACAAGTTGATGACACCATATTTGCTATTCTTGTTGATTTGATTATGACAATGGCAGCTTTATGTGGCTCTTAGCAAATGCTGAGAGTATAGCATAGCCAGAGACCACTGGTCTAATGTGGAAGTGTTGGCAGCAAGGTTTTTTTTAGACTTGATGGTGTGCAGTTGTGAATCTTGTTTACCTCAAAAATCCCCCTAGCATTTTGCAATCTCCAATTTCTGATGCAAAACTATCCCTCTTAATCCCTGAGCAACCCTGTTACTCTTTGAGCTGCCATCCTGTACTGGGCAGAGGAAACAGGCTCAGCCTCAGGTCAGACAGTAAGTTCATACTGAGGCACTGTCTGGAAACAGGAGCCTGAAAGCAGTATTTTCAGGCTATGTCAATTTTCCCCTTATGGAAATGACAACATATACCAAAGAGGTATTAGAAGGACTACTATGATTTGATCCTAAAGCCCTATGTGAGTGATGAATAAATATATTTGAATATTTAGTCTAATATCTGGCTTTAATTAATCATGAATTACAAGTTTTATAGTGGCATTTACATAATGATAAATACCGACAACAGAATAAAGTTAGTATGTGATTGAAGATACATAACTTCCTGGGGTTTTATTCAAGCTGTGGTCAGGCAGTCAGCAATAAGTTAAATGCATTTTAGACAGAACATTTGGCAAAGGAAATCTGTCTTTCTCACGGAAATTAAAAAGTTTTGCATTGAGAAACCGGGCAATTATTTGGTTGGATAATTCTTTATGTAGCCTTTCTTCTACAGCAGATGCCAGCACTTGTCCTCTTTAACTTCTGCTACTGCAACAACAGGGAAAACATTTTTCTCCCAGATGACAGAAGGGACCTTAGATTTATGGCATGCTCACAACTGGTCAATACTATCACTGAGAAAGAACACCTCAGCTCTCTGAAACCATACCTGTATCTTTAGCCCTGTCAAACAAGAGATGTGAACATCTGAATGACTAGGAAGATTTGACCCAGTGACACAGTCTGGCCCAACCATTCCTTTCAGAGGCTCCTCTTGTATTCGTGATACAAGTATGGAATACACCGTTCTCTGCGATTCAGATGGTGGGGTGCATGGCAATTCACTGGCAGGCCTATGAACAAGAGATACTTACTTTTCAACTATGCATCTTAGTTTATGTTACACATTAACAGCCACAAAGTACTATTTTTTTACATTCATATTTAGATTTTAAAAAGGAAATAAACACTGTATTTATAACTTATCAGTTAAATACTAATAGTGTCATTGCTGGTAATTTTAAATTTTTCCACCTACTTGTTTAACTGAGTACAAGCTCTCCATGCATCTAGTTCCTCAGAAAGCTGTTCAATTTTCAAAGGTACAGACACTTCCCGTCTTTTCAAAAGCTGACTAAAAAAGAATGCAAGTAATCAAGGTCTAAATTAATTCTAACAACAAATATTTTCTTAGAAGAAAACCAAGAGAGACAGTAGTAATATAAAAATATTGTTTACTGGATATAAAAATAAATTTGCAAAAATAAATTGATCCTTCACAATAATCACTATATTAAACCTTAGAAATACTAAATTACTAGATATAAAAGTATACATTTTAAGTTTGTTTTTAATTATCCCTATTTACACCTTATCTTATCTTTANAGTAGTAATATAAAAATATTGTTTACTGGATATAAAAATAAATTTGCAAAAATAAATTGATCCTTCACAATAATCACTATATTAAACCTTAGAAATACTAAATTACTAGATATAAAAGTATACATTTTAAGTTTGTTTTTAATTATCCCTATTTACACCTTATTTAAGCTTATTTTTAATTAGCTCTGTTTTTTTTTTTTTTTCTTTGAGGCCATTCTTATTTTAAGGTTATATGCGTTCTTATTTCTTAATAATGACAACTTTACTAAAATTAAGGACCCATTTTGCTTATATATAGCAGATATGATAAAAATACAGCTAGAGAAACATGGTTCAACACATAGAATCATAGAATAGTGAGGGTTGGAAAGGAACTTAAGATCACCTAGTTCCAACCCCCCTGCCATAAGCAGGGACACCCCACACTAAATCAGGCCATCCAAGGCTTCGTCCAACCTGGCCTTGAACACTGCCAGGGATGAAGCACTCACAACTTCCTTGGGCAACCCATTCCAGTGCTTTGAGACAGCCTTGTTTCACCTGATTACTGTGGAAAACAGTTTCAAAATCCCTGCACAGAACAGTTATTATCTGACCTAATTCAGCAAATTTACATTTGTGTTGGGATGCCTTAAAAATGTCCAGCTTAGGGATATATACATTACATATATATACATATACATATAATATATGTAATTATATGTATTATATATGTAATATATGTAATTATATGTAATAAATATATGTAATAATATATGCAAATAATAATATATTTATTTATTATTATGTAAAATTTATTTTTAATGAAGAGATAAATGAGTGAAATTGTCAACAAAACTACAGTGGTTAGACAGAGCAGCCAGTGGAGCCGTAACAGCAAGAACAGTGCCAGCACAGCTTGCACTGTAAAATCAGTGACATCTTGGAGCTGGCCTTGCTATCCAGCAAGTCAGGCAACAAAACGAAAAGGATTTGACAGTCCTAAACTGTGAGGGAGAAATAGAAGTTAGTCAGCTGGAGAGTAGCATTGTTACTAAACCAGACAGGAAGACTAAGCAATCCTGGTTATACTCTGAGGAAGAAATACTGAAGTATTGCATATAAGCCTATTTTATTTACCAGATAAGATAAAGATTATTGATTTTAACCTTTCTCCTTCTAAGTCTGCATGTGGTCAGGTCAAGTCAAGTGTCTCAAGTGAAATCAAGTGGGTCAGATTGAGTAGGGTTAAATGGATTGTGCCAAGCCAGACTGGCCTGGGTCAAACCAAGTCTGGTCAAGTCCAGTGGGCCAAGTCAGATCAATTCGATTGTGTAAAATCAAGCCAAGTCCATTTATATCAAGTAGGTAAGATCAAGTCAACTGGGTCAGGCTGAGCTGGTTCAAGTCAGCCAAATCTAGTCAGGTAGGCCTAGATAGGTGACTGGTTGGGGATGAGCTGGGCCAAGTGGGCAGAACCAGGCCAGGTCAAGTATATTAATACCTGAGAGTATTAGCTCACTGAGTAACAGAAAGTCAGATCAGGTTTCTTGGTGGGAATCAAGGTAGTACCCAGTCATGAACTCTAAATTCAAACCTTGTCCTTGTTGATCCTGAGGAAGTCTTGGTAAATGGTCTACACATAGATACAAAATTAAAACTGTTACCATCAACATATACTCGTGCATGGAGCTAATGCTGAATACTCATCTACTTCTAAACTTCTATTTCTTCTACTTCTATTTCTTAGAAAATTAAGAGTTTGACTGAAATCCGGTATTCATAACTTGTTTCATTACCTCAGAAACTTCTACGCATATAATTCATAAAGAAAATAAGAAACGTTCTATAAGCAGGCTTGGGTATACACTTATAAGAGACCTGTGAACATATGGAATTTTTCTTGGGGGGGAGAGGTAGTGTGAAAGAAGTGGGGACAATGTATAACATACATCATAATAGGGACAGATTTCTCAGTGTTACTGAAAACATAGTATTACCTTGTATACTCATAAAGTGCAGGTACAATGCTATTGTACTGTCTTCTGATAGCAAGTAAAGCACCAATGTAACCACACAAAATCAGCAACTCATTCCGAGATCTGTAAATGGACCAAGTATCAATCACGAATAATGACAAGCATTTGCAAAAACATTAAAGATACTCATATTCAAATTATAATAATGAAATCTGATTTATGTATCCATCTTCAGTGGAGAATCTATATTTGCTGATTTTGCTTACTTTCTGTGTGATATAATTGTTAAAACAGACTTCATTTGCTTTATATTGATCTCAATTATTAAATTTTAGATAGCATGTACAACACATAGGTATTAAGCACAATAATGTAAAGTTAGAAAACCAACATCACTCAAACCTTTCAGTAAACTTTAAATGTAAATAAAATTGCCCTATTTATTAGCATGGACTTCAGTTTTGCTAAGTTTTCCCACAAGCCCCAGTAAAGAGTTAAGCTTTTTGCTCCTTTATTTCTTCACAAGTACACCTGTGCAAGCACCCAGGCCCAACTTCAATCATCTGTCATAAACACCAACCAAAGCCATCCAACTACTTTAGAGTTAATTCTGAGAGTGGTAGCTCAAATTAGCTCAACACTTTGACATTAAAACCTGCATTATGTGTGGTGTACACTGCTTTTTTCCCTCAGAAAACTGAAACCAGAGTGAGCTTCTTCTGACCAAAGTGAGATTCTTCAGATATGACCAACATTGATTCACCTGTTATAAATGTCCTGCAGAAGAAGTGAAATATCTTTTTGCTTCCTGTTAAACCCTGAAAATTTAGGAAAAATTCCATATTCTATTCTCCAGTTTTGGAACTAGCCTGGTCGCTAAATTATTTTTGTTTTTGCCTCTTCTGGTAAACAAAAAAATATATCAACAGTGTGCACCTATATTTTTTTTAATCTGAAACATTTCTTTTAATGGAAACTCCACTTTTATAAGTAAGGAAAATATACTCACTCACTACATTTATGCAACACTAATCGTTCAGTGCGTATGTAACTTAGAAGATCAAGATATGGACAGATGGAATCTAAAGTCCAGTCTGAGCCACAAAGTTTCTCTGTTGAAAAATAGAAATAAAAGATACCTCAGGAGGCAAGCTATACAAAAGACTTATGTGTTAAAAGGTTTCTTCACCCAAACACCTACCTTTCACATACTGAATGCCAATAGGGAGAGCCTTTTCAGGTTCTGTACTTAATAGATAGTATTTTATAGTTTCAAATATATCCCCATCAGCCTGAATTGTCTCTGCCAACCTCATACATTCTTCTACATCAGGAAGATTACACTGGAAAACAAAGATTTTTCCAAAGAATTATTGTAGTGTTCAAACAATTCTCTAAGATGCAGAGAAATACTGAAGTTTGCACATAGCAATAAGATCAAACTCTCTGAAACAAGAGTCATTGTTTGAAGGACAAACTGCATATAATGCACATTATGCAAGACATCTAGACCAGAGAACAGCACAGGAGAAGGTTCTCTTATTTTAATTTAACCACTAGCAGTTTCCATTGCTAATGTTGTTTTTGTTTGGCTTTTTTTTTTTTTTTTTTTTTTTTTTTT
>NDXB01020414.1:6975-17240 GCA_002631895.1 Agapornis roseicollis | reverse complement strand
TTTGTTGTTTTTTTTTTGTTTTGTTTTTTTTTTTTTTTTTTTTTCCACTAGTGATCCTATAATACTATTAGCCTGCTGCCTGGCACGGATCATGTGCTTTTCTACCTTGTGTTAGCTGTCAATTTACAGTTAGCAAAGGATTTTGTGTGGAACTCAGGCTGACGGTTATTTTTCTCCATTCTTGTTGAGAACTGCTTACTGAAAGGTGTCAAAAGAGAAAAAGCACTTGAAAGAATTTTCAGTCATTACACTTAATTCATGCAGTCATTTTATTAGATTCATACAATCTCTGTTGTGGCTAAAGTCAATAGCTTTTAATAAACTATTTTAGCTGCCACCTTGGCAGTATTGTTGATGTCCAACATTTGCAAATGAGATTATACCAAATCAGAGAATCCTACTTGCCCTTAGTAACTTGTATGGGGTAGATTTTGAACACAGAGGTTCTGTAGGACCTAAGGAAGTACAAGGTGACAGACTTCTGGTGAATGGCTACCAGTAGTTTTCAAAAGAAGCTTTTAGCAACATGGGATGTTCACTGCTCTGAACTGGCTGTCAGGCTCGAGTTATGTAATCTAGCACTTACATTGAAGCACTGAACAGGTAGGTATACAACTGCCGCTACCATTAATTTCTCAGAGGAGTCCCACAGGATCTTTCACAGTCTCTCAAAAAGTAGCTCAGTTTACTAGAGACTAGGTGTTTAGGGTAAAGTCAATTGTTTGCTGGAACCTGTTGACTGTATCATTGATTAGATCATTATTGACTGTAATGGGAATTTTAAACACCTGAATTTAAGTCATCTGAATCCCTCCCCAGATATTTACTGGCAACAGACATTTATGGTAATGGTAATACCATCCTCCTGCTGTGGTCCTGACCATAAGACCATTGCACATTGTGGAGCTTCTGGCTCAGGTAATGGTGAATATGAGAAGGTGCTGTGCTGCACTTCCCTCCTGGCTTTCAGGTTGGTGGTACACTGCACTTGCCCTGTGGCCGGAGAACAGCCTCAGCCAGCTCATTGTAACAGAGGAGGCTATATGGCAGCTTCAACTTGGTACCTGTGATTGCACCATCTGCGTGGCCTTGCCTTTATTTAAAAATATGGCAGAAGTTCCTCTGTGAATATCCTTCCTGTTTAACAGTAGAAATGAGTTACTGTCTTGTAAAAAAGTCTTATAGTATCTCAAATAACCAATGTGAGATAACCCTTTCTATCGGTAGGCTCTGCACAGTGTGCCAATCAGAAGCCCGTTTGCTGCTCTGCAACTTCAAGATGCCAGCATCAAAAGAGTGGTAAGATTATCTGTACTATTATCTTTTTTTTTTTTTTTAATATTGTTAGCTACAATAAAGAGCATTTAAAATGATACTTTATAAAGTCTGAGTGCTTTTCTAACCAGAATCATAATGGACCAGCAACTCCTGATGCACAGCAACTTATTTTCCTTATTTTCTGATTATTTTTCTTTTTCAGAAATGCTTGTGGCATTTCTTAGCCTACAGCCAAAACGTAACTCAGCATACTGATGCTAGTTAGTTTAGAACCAAAAAAGTGTTGAGGCTGATTCTGTTTCCATCTTCAGGTACTGTGCAGTTCCAGTTGGCTTAGTAGAATTCCTTCAAATCTGAAAAAGAAAAGAGCTGGCAAAAGTAATTATGTGATACTTCTGTTGTTATAGACCAAACCAGATAATTTTTTTTTAGACTAGAATAGAGGTTTGCAGAGAGCATTATGCTCTTGCACATCTGTAAAGGAACAAGCTGTTACAAATAGTAGGTACAAGCCTTTTTGTGAAAGGAACTACATACTAATGTCATGACAAATGCTTGGGTTGTATAGCATTAACTCATGTCTCTGTATGGGTCTGTACAACCAAGGCTGATGATTAAACTATCAAGAGTCTGCTTGAAATCATTATCTCCTTTTTACCATGTCTTCTGCAGTGGCCCATTATGGCATCTTGCATAATTAAATGTCAAATGCAAAAACGTAAGATGATAAACCCGAGAATTAACATTTCTAACTCTCCTGGATGTTATAAAACATGTACTCAATAGACCTATTGATTTAAAAGTACATTGTGTTCTCCCTCTTGCTTGCTTCCTTTCCTCTGCTCCTGCTCAGCCTTCTTCAGAGATGTAAGGAAAAAGAGAGATACTGTGCCACCATTCAATTCCACTACCACTTCTTATTTCACAGGTAGCAATCATTTTTTCTCTCAAATGGTTTATTTCATACACTTCTAATCAAACTTGAACTATTCTCATAGTTAGCATTGAAATAAATCCTGTGAAATAGGATTTTTTTTTTTTTTTTTTTTTTCTGAATATCTTCTCACTAATTTGAATAAAGATATCATAAAAGCATTGTGTTGAGTCAGAAGCTGTACGTTAGGAAGAAAGATTATATTGCCAGCTCCACTACAACTATTTTGTGTTGGTTTAAATTTATCCATATTCATGCTGCAAGCTCTTAATGCTTACAATGAACTTTTTTCTTGCAACCTGGGTTTGCACGAAAACAAGGCCCAAGATGCTATGGAAGAGGATGATGTGTCACAGACCAGGATGAGACATAAGGATACGTGGTGTTGTGAAGTGAGTCCTAGCAGTTGGAAGGGAGAGAGAAATAATAGTGCGTGAACAACTGGGGATGAGCTCCTCCATATGCCTCCAAAGGCAAAGCCTCCTCTGTGGTGGGTGAGAGCAGGGTTAGCTGTGCCCTTGCAGGTAGTCACCATGGTTCCCCTCATGGTGCTGTGTGAGGCCATGGCTGGCACAGTCTTGGGATAGCGTTTGCTCCAAACTAATGTGAGGCTTGGGAGAAAAGGTCTTTCCATTACCAAAAAATGACGCAGAGGCACTTGTGTATGTTTGAAATCTTACTTTTAACACGCGCTCACTTATGCAAGTGGTTTCTGAGTGCTTCTTTATATGTGTTTGTAAAGGCTAAACCTGCATGTGTTTTAATATCAGAAAATGCGAAATGTACTTGCAGAGGATTTCCACTGGTCCTTGTCTCCAGCAGTCAGATGTTGTAGCACTGCTAAGGCCATTGTCTGCCAGCTTCAAGACACAACGTATTTCCTTTGATTAGGAAAGTATTTCTGCCATGCTCAAGCATCTTTGAGCTTGGCCCAGATGCAGTGGGATTGCACAACTTCAAACACAGTGCTGTGTCCAGTGCTGATGGGCATGCAGATTATGGAAATCCGTGGGGTATGCAATGGAATGGGAATGTATGAGAGGGCAGTGTGCTATGGGCAGGGACCATGCAATGGTGCTGCATGCTGCTGCTACAGCACATGTGGAAACAGATCTTGCCACTTTGGGAGAAAGAAACTGGAAATTGTCTGCAGTCAAGGTTTTCTGTGCTGGAACTTCATTTTTGCAGTAGCCCTGCTCACTGTTGATATATCAGTTTGTAAGCTACAGTCTGATCTTTTCCTTTGTGGATCTCTGAAATCATATCTTTATTGTTTTTACCATGTACCCCATGAACTTCTGCCCCTCCTTCCTGTTCTTGCCTGCTTCTTATGTCCTTCAGTCCCTCATCTACATCTTTGATCCTTGACTAGCCTTTCAGGGGCCAGGTGCATAGCTGATTATTTGCTGCTAGTCCTCTTCCTTTCATGTGCTTTTTCTACCTTATTGTAGCCTCTCCATGGCAGGAATTCTCTCTGATTTTCTTTCTCCTTTTCCTATCATTACCTCTTTACAAGTTAAAAGCTGACAGCTTTTAAGTCAGGGATAGTGACTTAGTCAACAGTTACTAACATAACATCAGACTATGACAGTTTTGTTGAAGAATTAAAAAAAGTTGGAGTTCACGCACTTATTTGTTATAAGATGTTACGAGTATTAATCCTTCATATGCAGAAAATGGAAGATTAAAAACAATTCCACTTAATTCACATTTCTTTCAATCTTCTTCTGTCCCCACGCTCTCTGTGGTGCCACTCAAACCATTCAGTTTTCACTGAAACAGGATATCATATTTCTTATCAGGTGCTTTCATGCAGGTATAGTTTCTTCATGCTTGCTTACTCATATCTGAAGTCTAAATCAGTGGTTTTCAGGAAAGCAACATAGTGGATGTAACTGGAATGGGACCGACTTCCAGAACTGAGATCTTGTTTTCAAATTTGGAAAATTATGGCATCTACATAAAGAGTAGTGTAACTGTTTTTATAGAAGCAATGCATTTTAAACCCCTGCCTTTTAGAGAGCTCTATAGTAGTAAGATTCAGAGGTAATGAATGCTGCCTTTCATTGTATCAAGAAAAGGTTTTGTCACTGATTTCAGTGGGGCCAAGACTTTGTTTGGACATACATAAAACAGAAAGATGAGGTCAGATTTGAAGGCAGTGTCACTACTCAGAATTTACTGAAACATCAAGCGTATTGTTAAGAAAGTGCAGCAGAAGTACTGTGGTAGATAAAAGTATTGTACCATTGTGATGGTGGAAACAACTATTTTCAAGCTCTAATCAATGAACTCTGCTTTTGACAACTGCTGCAGTGTCTCAGATTCATTATGATAAAGACAAATAAGTCTTATGGTATGACTGTTTTGATCTGTGGTGTGCTTTTTTATATATATCTTAACCAACTGGGAAAGTAAAAGGCAAAATTTGGTCAGAACTTGACGCAAGCTACTTACTGTACATGTGTGTTTAATTTCTTCTCTTCTGGACAGTTTCAGTTTTGTATAAGCATATCCTAGATTACTGTCTGGCAAACCTAGAGGAGTTGCTGATAGGTTGATTTTGATATAGCATTATGTATCTATAGTAATTTTCTTCATGTAGCCATCATAAGCTCTTCATTTTTTAAAGTGTAGTGCTAAACTACTAAAGAATGTGATTCTAAATTATTGAAGCAAAAGGCAAGAAAGAAATACATGGTGACAGCTCAGACTGACACACTAATCATTGATGTTTAAGATCATCTTTTATCTTCCTGCTAGCTCTTATAAGAAATCTGAAATCTTCAAAATTGTAAAAAGCCTAACTTCCTTCTTTTATGTAGAACTTCTGCAAGAGAAGAAAGACCATGTCTGGTTCTAGACTTCTATGGTTTTACAGTGAAATGTTGCTTTCAGGTGAAATATTTTATTTAAATGAAGAAACAAAAACCAGTTGATTATAGGACTTATGATCTTGTCCCTTCCTAACCATATCTACCATCTCAGTCTTATTCATTTGTACAAGGGACTATAATAGTTCATGTATTACTGGGGATGGACAGAGTTTTAAAAATATTTTGAGATACTAATTAAAATTAGTTGCATTGGATCTTGATTGCTCCATGGATTTAACATTATGCCAAGAATGTGAATTTCTTTCAGTCTGCATGTGATTCTTCATTCACAAAACAAGGGTTTTCATTTTTCTCCTTTTGAGTTGCTTATTCCTATTGCGTTTTGTAACTTCAGCACCTATATGGATTTCTCCTGAGTAATAGTTTCTAGTATTTATAGCGTCAAGTAAAATTATGTTGTCAGGAAGGATGATCAAATTAGAAAGTAAAACATAAACTGAAATTGTCTTACTGCCTTGGAAAATCAAGCCTCATATTGTTGTGAATGTTTAAACATGCACAGCTGGTTTCAACATAAAATGGGAGATAAAAGGGAAATGATTGTACTGGTTTGCTACTGACTTCCTGTTTTAACTGGTGTCCTGGGTTTAGCAGTAACAGTCACTTTTTCTCCTTCTTAGTAGCTGGTGCAGCACTGTGTTTTGACTCAGCCTGGGAACAGAGCTAATAATACTGATGTTTACTCTGACCAAAGACCTTATAAGCCTCATGCTCTGCCAGGGAGAAGGGGAGGCTGGGAGGAAGCAGGGTCAGGACACCCGACCCAAACTGACCAAAGAGGTATTCCATACCACAGCATGCCATGCCCCAGGATGTAACTGAGAGTTACCTGGAAGGGCTAGTGCTCTGGGGGGTTGCAGGAGGTATCGGTCGGTGCTCTGTCGGGTAGGGTGGGGTGAGTTATCTGTTGGTGGCTGGTGAGGTGTTGTGTTCTCTTCCCTTGTTATTTCCTTTATTATTATTGGTGGTAACAGTAGTGATTTGTGTTATACCTTAGTTACTAAACTGTTCTTATCTCAACCTGTGGGAGTTACATTCCTTCAATTCTCCACCCCATCCCTCCGGGAGGGGGGTGGAGAGGGGGTGGGGTAAGGAAAGAAAGAGCGGGGGGGGAGTAGAAACTGGGTTTAAACCACAAAAGCTGGAACAAGATAAAAAATAGAATTGTTCTGATTGGAAGGCACCTTAAAGATTGTCTAGTTCCTACCTCTTGCCATGGGTAGGGATACCTTCCTCTAGATCAGGTTGCCCAAAGCCCTGTCCAGCCTGTCCTTGAACACTGCCGGGGATGGGGCATCCACTACTTCTCTGAGCAACCTGTGCCAGTGTCTCACCACCCTCACAAAAATGACATTTTCCTAATATCTAATCTAAATCACTTTCATCTTAAAGCCATTGTCCCTTGTCCTATGAATACATACCCCTGTAAAAAGTCCATCTCCAGATTTCATGTAGGCACCTTTTCAGTATTGGAAGGCTGCTATAAAATATTCTTTGTCCCTCTTGCCCTCAGGAGATGTGCAGATGTGATTTTTCTAAGCATAGGCCTGTGAATGTTCATCCTGGACTAAGCCTTTTTGTAAGTAAGCAGAAGTAAAAAATATCATCTGTGCAATTATTAAGTGGCATTTTTTCATTTAACAGTCAGGTTTAGAGTTAATACACATTTATAGTCTTTGAAAAACACATGATTTTATAATTTAATAACATTATTAATATGCCAATGTCTAATAATGACTTCACTAGAAATTCTACTGGCATCAGATGCTGGTATAGAACTGTTTCAGAGCCAGTGGTTGATGATGTATAGCTGTAGTAGCTAAAAACTAAGAATTGGTCTGGAGGCCAGAAAGCTGTTCAGTTTGTTTTATTCTTGGGCTTTCATGCTGTCTTCTGTCCAGGGGTTTAATAGAAGTGTTCTTGGGCAGTGAATTATTTTAACTAGTCCCACAGTACAAAATATAAGATTTTCTTCTCATTTGACTAAAGCAAATATCTGTTTTTGTTGAAATGCAGGAAATTGAACATCTCTGACAGGCAAATAGTCCCTTAAAATAAACCAGTTTCCTATGATTGTTTGTTTTTTTGTTTTTTTTTTTTTTTTTCATTTGTTAAATGAAAAAAAAAAAAAAAAACAAATTTCCTTTTTTTTTTTTTTTTTCATTTGTTAAATGAAAAAAAAAAAAAAAAACAAATTTCCTTTTTTTTTTTTTTTTTCATTTGTTAAATGAAAAAAAAAAAAAAAAAAAGAAAAGAAAAAGGAAATTTGTTCTATTATGTTTTTTTTGCTGAGCAGTGATTACAGTTAATTTTACCTACTGGTGAATGCTAGTATTTCATGTTATTTGCCATCTGAAATATGCAAATCTGCTTTTATGAGCAATTAGAAAACATGCGTGTTCCAGGTGAAAAATGACAGGTTTTTCTGTAGCCTATACAATATAGATTTGAATTTATCTTGTATGCTATAAACAGATTGCTAATCCTTACAGTTGGCAGTCTCTGAAGTAATGTTTTATATTCTGTGGCTGGGTCTTACTCATATTATTGAAGTGCTTAAAAAATCATGATCTGCCTACATTCTGGAGTTTGTAACCTAGAGAATGCATTTGTGTGAATACAAGGAAAAATTATGAAACGCAACAAGAATTTTTTTAAGCAATTGCTTAGGATTCATAAAATATAATGCAACACTGAAATAGGGTCAAAACCATTTTGTCTGCTACACTAGTTAAATAATAACATACATATGCTTGACTTGTTGAAGACTACACTACTCATTTAGGCAAAATAACTAATTTTACTTGTTATAATGTTGAACCTCTCATAATCCAGTGTCAGTGGGTACTCCGTTAGTCTCAACAGAAGCCAAATCTAGTACTTAGTCTGTACCAGATTATTTACCAGCTGAGATCATGATAATGTTCCCTTTCTGCATGACTGGAGCTTAAGAAGCAAGTTAGGGCATTATTCTACTTTTCCTATTTCTCTTGAAATAGTTAAAGATATTTTCCCATTCCTTGCCTATTTTTTTTAATAATATATATTTTTTTCCTTTTTTAATCCTCACTTGCTCTTTGTGAGTTTTTTGTTTGATTGGGTGTTGGTTTTCTTTTTCTGTCTCTCTCTCCCTCTTATCCCCTCTTTTCCTTCCTTTCTTATTCTGTGCTATTTTTACCTGTTGCTCTGGACAAAGATTAACCAAGAGTATTTTCCAATCTGACTGCAAACCTTGCAGCTTTCAGAACACTCATCTCCAGAAACACACTCAAAGATTTTTGCCTTGTGTCTGAGAGACCCCGCCACCTGACCTTACAGGTTCTGCTTGTTGAGGCTGATGGTTTCTTTCCACATTACTGAGAAATGCAGCAAATAGCAGGCTTTGTGGATGGAGATGTGCTTTTCTGGGAGTATTTGACTGGAGAATCTTGAAGATTAGGATAAAAGATACTTTGACTTGGTATTTGCAGAGGAAACAGAACACCAATGAGAACTGTGACTGGTTTGACTGGTTTTGAAGTTTTTGTTTGTCCATTTGTTTTCTGTTTGGGATTTTTTATTTTTTTTTTTTTTTTGTGGGGGTTTGTTGTTTGTTTTTTTTTTTTTTTTTTGGGTTTTTTTTTTTTTTTTTTTTTTGGTTGTGGTATTTTTTTTTTTTTTTTTTTTTTGGTTGTGGTATTTTTTTTTTTTTTTTTTTTTTGGTTGTGGTATTTTTTTTTTTTTTTTTTTTTTGGTTGTGGTATTTTTTTTTTTTTTTTTTTTTTGGTGGTGGTTTTTAGTTTTTTTTTTTTTTTTTGTTTTTTAATAATATGGATATCTTACCTACATGGCAGGATGCTGTGGTTTTCTGAGCAGGAAGAATGGTTGTATTGCTGACTGCTGTACCTTATTCAGGCTTCTTTATTTATTGCACAACACAGAGGTATTTTACATTTGGATTGCAGTATGTCCTGGTAACATCTGCTGTTTGGCACTGCCTAGTAACATGAGTTGATGGTTGTCCAATGAGGAGTGTTCAAGGCTTTCTTTACATTCTTGTAAAGTTATGTAGCGTAAAAGTGAATATAAAAAAGGTATCAGAGCTTTGATTTGCCTGTGCAAAATTTAATTTGCCTGAGCAAACCTGAGGTCAAAAGTCATCCCTACAAACACGGAAATGTGGCAAATGCTCTTGCCTGCTCTTTGTCCTCCTAAGGTTTGGAGACACTCCATGTAGTAAGTGAACTCGGAGTGCTGCTTGGGAAGCCTTGCTCTGGGGCACCAGTTATGATGGTACCTGACAGAACAGTGAGGAAACGCGGATGGCAGGTTCGTGGGAAGCTCCCCTTTTACAAGAAGTGCTGGCCAAACGGTGTGGCCGCTCACTGCTGGTACAACTCCGCTGTGTTTTCTCTGCGGCAGCAGAAGATGTCCAGGTTCTTACCCCTGTACATCCCTGGATGAAGATGTTCAGGGACTTATCCCCCCTCGCCGCTGGGCCAGGCGCTGGAGCGGCCCAGCAGGGGGCGGTGTGCTCCCGCGGGCGCCGCCGGGAGGATGCTCCGCGCTCGGGGTCGTAAAAGTTGCGCTGAAAGGGCTCCCGCCGCTTCCTGTCTCCTCCTGGCTCTAGCCTTCGTTAGCTAGCTCCTGAAGAGCACAGCACGGGTTTTAACCAACTAGAGACTATTCAAACCCAGCGGAACAGAATTAACGTGAGAGCACGATCTGGAAAAATTTGGTCTTTTAGCATCCTGCTTTTTCTTTGCTGTATTTAGTTCTGTCGTTCTTTTCATAGTAGCCTGTGGTAGTTACCTTTGTTCTATTGAGGGGAAAAAACAAATAATAATAATAATAATAATAATAATAATAAAGACTATGCCACCTGTTCTTAAAGTGGGTGGAAATCCCTTTTCACTGAGGAGGAGACTGAAACCAAGTTGATGTTTTCTCCCAGGAGAACGTGCTGAATGTCTGTGCATCTGCCTGCCTGCAGGTGGAGAACTGGAAGATAAGTTAAACGTCTCTTAGAAAGCACATCCTGGGCGAGAACACAAAAGACAGTACAGTTCTTAGTATTAGGAATTTCTTGCAGTCAAAATTGTTGACCTTTATTCAAGTCACTGTTCCGTCTTAAAAGCAGGATTTTTTCTTTTTTTTTTTTTTTTTTTGTTTTTTTT
>NDXB01020400.1:0-12970 GCA_002631895.1 Agapornis roseicollis | reverse complement strand
TTCAGAACCTCAGCCTTCTCCAAATCCTGTGTAGCCAGTTCACCCGATAGCTTCCGGAGGGGGTCTAAGTTGTACCTGGTATAATTGATATCCAGCTCAAATCACTGCATTCTTCCACACTAACTTCCCACTGCTGTTTGTACTGGATGCAGTAAAGTCTTGTAGAGCTTCAAGCATTTTCAAACTGGTCCATCTCACCTAGGGAAGCGCTGAAAATTATTTATATCAGATACAACGTTTTGTAAATGTGGCACCATTGTCATTAACCCGGTCTGTGCATTTTGAGTCAATGAATTGTAGTCTTGTCCTGGTCAGAGGTAAGACATGGCTGATGTAGGATGATGCTTTTGTATTTCTAATGCTTTGGTTACAAGCTCACCTTCAGGCATAGCCAGAAATGGCAACCATCTATGGCACCACACTGACAAACCATGGTCACCCATTAAAACTACTCCTTGCCAGTACATGACTGCCCTACAGCAGACATTTGGATATATGTGATTGTGCAGCTACTGTCACCAAAGGAAACACCCGGCTGTGTGGTGTTTGGGATGCTGCTAAAGGGCACAGCTCAGTTCTGCTCCTTCTTTGCCCTCCTCCTCTTCCCATGGGACGCAGAGCTATGCTTCTGCCTTGGCCCCAACCCCTCATTCTTGGGGTGACAACATTTAGGTTTGCTAAGCTTGCTGAGGGAGCCTTGAGCCAGCTCTGGTTGGCACAGAGTGTCAGAATGTGAGATAAAGCTTCAGCCCTGTTCATCTCTGATTCCTGTTTACAAAGATTCCACCACCAGTTGTTTCAACAGAACTCACAGGTCACCAAAACCACCAATCAAACACATCTCAACATAAAATAGTCCTCATGCTTCAAATATATGCTTGGAGGCTGCCAGAAAAGCAACATGATTTGAATGTATTATTTACTATTGTGGTTTTCACCAGGAAAGTTCATTCTGTCTTCAAAGGGATGGTAAGAACAATTACTGAACAGGGTACACAGATCTCTAAGTTAGTTTTCAATAGCTGACAAGTGAAATGGGAATTGCTGACCACTTTAGGTCACACAAAAGTCATTTTGGTAGACTTCTGTTCCTGTCTGACAAGCAATATGTTGAATAAGGATGGTCCTACACAATGTCTATCCATGCAAAAACTTGGTTTCTTATTATTGTTGAACACAGCAGAAATCTGCTTGCTCAGTCTGAGCAACTGTTTCTCAATCAATAATTAAGTAACTTTAAGGTCTAGATCTATACAAAGATATTGATATTTTCACTGAAAATGAATCAATATGAACAGGGTAAAGCATCTGAGTAAGCCTTTTTAATGGCAGTGTTTTGGCTGTGAGAAGTAAATTAATTGATTAAAAGAATGACAAATATTGGACAACCAAAGTAAGTCTTTTCACACTTTCACAAACCTTTTAAGCAACTCATCTCAGTTCTTTCCTTTGTACCCCATCTTTACTCCAACTTTGTATTTTTTATAGGATTTGCAGGCCTTCTTATGAGTACACAAGTTCTATCTTTTTGATTTTACATTAATAAGGTGAATTGTGGCAAAGGAAAGGAACAGGATGAGATCTATGGAGACAAGGGTGATAATCTTTAAGAGATCCTGCTGGGAAGGCCATAGTGGGAGAAAGGGGATCTACTGGGACACTGTAAGGGAAAAATCTACTGAGGGATGGGAAATGATAAGGGAGGGGAAAATATATCCATGCTTGTGTCTTGGTGGACAAGGAATAGTTCTAGATAAGTCAAAAGGTAATGAGTTAAAACTGAAACTAGGGAAGTTCAGGATAGATATAAGGAAGAAGTTCTTTACTGTAAGAGTGATGAGACACTGGAACAGGTTGCCCAGGGAAGTTGTGACTGCTCTGCATCCTTGGCACTGTTCAAGGCCAGGTTGGACAGAGCTTTGGGCAACATAGTATAGTGAGAGGTGTCCCTGCCCATGCCAGGGGGGTTGGAACTGGGTGATCTTAAGGTGCTTTCCAACCCAAACTGTTCTATGATTCTATGATCTTAAGAAGCAGACCCAGGATATCCAAAGTAGTTGAACTGGACACAAGGACAAAAGCAGCTCTGACAGAGATGCCTCTACTTACAAACTAGCTCCCACAAGCTTTCTGGGCTTACAGCACCCTGGTACATGCACGCCAATATTGACTCATGTGGAGGCTGTGTTCGCACAAAACCAGAAGTGTTCCATCTTCTGTGGGTGAATTTGTAGCTGTTTGCTGAAGTTTTCGCCTTATGGCTCAGCACTGATTCCCTCCTAGGCTCTGACATCTTTATAGCTCTCACTAGAAACAACAGCAGAAGCCCCTGGCCAACAAGCCCACTCCAATGATTCATACAACATGGTAAAGCCACAATAAACACTGGAACTCCAGGGTTGGCTCTGCTTTTAGAGGCTGGTGGCAGCGAGCATTGTGCAATTTCTTGAAGCAGGACTGTGTATCTGGAGGGCCACTGGTTTGAAGAACTCTCCAGCAGTGGGAAACCACTGTCAGTGGAGGTAACTGAGGCTGAGAAAGTCTTTCATGAGACCAGGAATGGAGAAGCAGGAGGAGCAGCAGTGAAGAGGCCAATGGAAAGGAAAGTAATTCCTTCCTTCCACTGACACTTCTTGTTCATGTTCTGAGCTAACAAACTCAGTTCATGGCAATGATATTCCGATTGTTGGAAGCAGGTACAGTATAGACTCACCCCCAGAGCAAGAGGGAATAGGCATCAAAGTTAGGGCACCTCTATTCAGTTATATATATATACTGTGCAAAGGGAGAAGAGAAATGTAGATGGTAAGTGGGACGTTAGAAATGTCATCTGTATTTGTCCAAACATCTTTCTAGTGGAAGAGACAGCTAGCTTTCCTAATCTTCCTAGCCTTTCTTCTTCCCTTCTTGTTCCCTTTTACCCTTTTCTCTGTTTTATTGAAGTTCACAGTTTTTTTACCATTAAGCAGCTATTTCTTTTATTGTAAAGAAGCAGGTCAAAGAAACCTAAGCCTTGCACTGGCCCTTTGTGTGTGTGCAGCTATCAAGTGGCAGCACAGGTTCTAGGGCCATTGTTGTTGCTGGTCATAGAATAATTCTCTGGTGTCTTATATGCCCCGAGAGCTATTGTTGGGAATTCAATTTTCTGACAATACTTTTAAGTTGAGGTGGGCTTTTTTAATATTATTATTAAATGGACACACATTTTCCTCTGTAAAGGTTGAAACTCCACTTTTCCATCTCCCTCTGCCCTTTTTGGAATTGTATGTCCCCTGTGGTGTGCAGCTCAGAAGTGTTCACTTATGTAGTGGTAAGAAGAAAACAAACCAGGAAACAAAAAGAATGGACGTGTGACAGCATGGGAAATACTGAACTACAGAAATGACCTCAAAAGTGCACAAAGAACTTGCATGACACAGGCAGACCCCACTCATAAATAAATATCAATCTGCCTTGCATGTAAGATTGAAAGTTAATGCAGGAGAGGGCACACAATCCACTTTTGAGTGTAAAAGTGTTTTCCCCTTTCTTTTTTTAATCAACACTCAGCACTTGGAAATCACATCTCCCATTTTAAGCACTTAAGATGTGACCGGTTTAGTTATTTTTTAAAAAATGCTATTTAATATTTATGTAACAAAATCTGATGATTCCTGATGTGCTTCAGTTTTAATCATAATTGAGTACTATGACGCTAGTAACAAAAGTGTGCTTTTTTTAGCTGTTCAGCATGGCAGATCGGCTGTCTAGCAGAGTAGATGTGACTTCCCTATCTCCAAGATGGTACAAAAATCACATTGCTTGACACTGATAAAACTTTGTGGCTGGAATATTACTTCACATACATCCAGATCTCGAAAAACAGCAGAGAAGAAAATAAAACCTCAAAGCATGGAGCAGAGGGAGAAAATCAAGATGAAACATGAGATGGTGCTTCTTAATCCTGGCTGGGGGAATTTTGTCTTGCACAGGGTCTGCTCCTGCACTATGCATACATCTAACATAGGGCGAGTGTGAGATCCTTTCTGCTGCCTTCCTAACACAGAACCTCATTCTTCAGCTGCAATGCTAAATTCAGAAAGGATGGGTGTTCAGTGCAGGTTAGGTTCCATTGGTGACCTGGTGTGAGTCTTGATAGGCAAAAGGTGCAACTCCTCCAAGCACATTAGCTCAGCTGAGGAGGCCACATGTACTGCAAGAAGCCCTTTGAACGTGCTCTGTGGCTGCTTAGATACTGCTCTAGTAGGACAGCCTTGGCATCCCTACTGAGCCTTTAAGGCAGCCTGAGCTCAGCCTCTGTAGCAGGAAACAGCTGCATCCTCCTAGGGACCTCTGAGTACTCTTCTGTTTTCAATTCTGGAACTGCAGAGGCAGCTAAAATGCTGGAGACTGCACAGGAAAACACATATTGGACAGTTCCTACATGAGGTTTGCTCCTAAGCAGGGTGATATGTAACATATGACATGTGATAATAGGTAAAGAAAGGGCAATTACATCCTTTTACTATTGCAGATAAACAAGAAAGAAGGAATGAGTAGATGTAAAAGACATGTTGAGGGGCATGAAAGAAAAAGTATTGCCCTGTATTCTATCTAGACATTCTTGAACTTACCTCCATGGGAGATTTTTGGTCATCTCAGTTGTGTCCTTCTCAGCTATACACAAGTCCTTCTCACCATGTGTCCCCCATCCTGTGTGTGAACAGTATTAGAACGGACAAATGAATTATCTGGTCATTTTTCCCTGTTTTCCTTTTTTGGAGATCAGAAGACAGTATGGTATGAGTGAAAAAACAATTCTATAGTTGCAAAATTTATTAAAACAATTCATCTTCACTGCACTTCAAACATGGTTCTCAGAGTTTTGAAACCTTTATTGTTATTAGTCAAATGAAACACAGTGCAGTAATCCTTTAACTCTCTTGTACCAGATTATCAGTTATTTCAAGCAACTGTTAAAATCTCCATCACTAGCAAAACTGAATTATGTTTGCTTTGTCAAACTTGCATCAACATGCCCATCAAGCTGAGCTGGGAAAGACTCTTTAACAGTACAGTGTAGGTGCTGCTGTTTGTGATTGCGAATGCACCTGAATCTATATAAACAACATCAATATTTCTAAGGGCAATGCTAAGGCAAAATTATTATTACCATATCCAAGGATGGAGACAGTATGTGTGCTTAATAACACAGAAGAGCCATCCCAACCCAGTTTTAGTGGGAAATCAAAACTCTTCTAAACACTTTTTTTTTCCCAGGGTCCCTAAAGGAAAGACATTCATTAACTGCTATTTGGCAAAAGAGAGCATGCTGGCAATCTGGGAGAAAAAGAAGACAGTTTGGGGTGACAACTGACGTGAGAGGGAGCTGCATGTATATAGTGCCAGAGGTGGTGAGCAGAGCTTGTTCCCAGAGCTGGATTCCAGTGCTGCTGTGGGAACATCTCAGCTATACCGAGGACAAAGACTCCACCTTACAGCCAGTGACAAACTGGAGCTGTGGTTTTGTCTCACAGCCCTAACTTATCCCAGTAAATAAAACATTAGCTCAGAACACCTAGAAACATCTCATTTCTGTTTAGTTATTGAAGAAGTATCAAACAAATCCAGAGACATTGCTCCTGCAATCACAGGTGACTGAATACTTCAGAACCAGAGAAAATGATGTTAAATCAAATGTCAACACAACTAGCCATGAGGTCTGGAGAAAAGGACCAAATCATGGGGAATGATGTAGTAAAATCAGTGCTCTCAAGGTACTCATTGCTATGGAGGCATGAACTCACTCACCATGAGGCTTCTGAGAATACCATGAGCATGGATGAATACAAAGAACTCTGGAATTCATCCTGAAAGATGGTAACAAAACTGTTAGACCAGATTGCCTACTCATCTGCACTAAGAGCACAGAGATTTCATGAAGCCAAGCTCAGCTTCTGCCCTGAGATGTTCATGTACATCTTGGTTGAAGATATAGATACATATACAGTTGAAGAGTCTTGGACCAAAAAGATCTGTTTAAAACAGCCTGTGGAACACAAAGGAAAACAAAGATTAAAATCAGGGAAGAAATGTTATTCTGCACATTAGAAAATCATGAGGTGGGCATACCAGTTTGCCATTAAATCATTATTTCTGTAATAGTTACTGAGTTTACTTATACTCATAGCATGACCCAGACATAAACACATTTTCCCTTTTCACCTAAATGAAGGATGTACTCCATTGTGGTAGACCTTGACAGAGGTATTATTTCATCTAGCTTCCCTGGTATCTGACTTCTCCAGTGCATGAAGCTCCCACTAATGTAGAATAGTGGAATCATGGAATGGCAAAGTGGTTTACTTGGGAAAATGCAAGGCAAAAATTTACCTGAAGTTTTGAAATAAATGAAGCCCTTCTTTAGAAGATAGAACATGGATGAGAGCTGCATATTTGGAAGAACAAGGTCAGAAGCATTTAACCCCCCCCGTACCTTATTTCAAGCTTCCAGGCATAGAGTTAAGTGTGTCTAGACTGCACATAGTCTCCAGATGCTCTCAAACATTTCATTTTGGTTTTCCATCTGTGTGGACTCCAGTTTTGATCTTCTTTGAAGTGAATGGCAAAACTTCTACTGCATTTTAGCAGAGTAGAATCAGGATGAAGCTTTTATACCGAGCTGCTTGGGATAAAACCTCTGCTAAATCTCCACCACCTCTGAACAGGAAACTCTGCTTTTCAAAGTTATTAAATCCAGCTCTGAGTTTGTGGCAGAGATTTGAGCCTAACACGCTGTTTGACTTCTCTTAACATGACTAGACCCATGAAGTGAGCATGTGCATCTGTGTGTCCCCTCTTGTACCCATTTCTACTGCGTTTCGTGGCCCTGTCAATATAACGTCCAATATTTGAATCCACTGATAGAACAGATGCAGTAATTGCAAACAGCTGTAAAATATTACTCATCTTGCTAATCAAAATGACTTTCTGCTAAATAAACCATGAAAAAAGCTTTTCCACCATCAGTGAAGTGGAGTGGAAACCATACAGACTGTTAAGAGTCCACCACGGAAGTAAAATCAACAGATCCTGTGCTCCTACAACAGTGATTCTTATTATGCTAATGCACAGTTCCAAAATTGTTAGAGAAATTCCTCTATGTTTAGAAAAATGAATTTGTGTAAGGACACAAATGTTCCTTCAGGTATTTTACATGATACTTCCAGATACAGAGTGCCTTGAAGAACTGCTTTATGCTTTCTGGAGAGTCATAAGCCAAGGAGATATAATTGCCCCATATGGTTTTGCTAGATGTGCATTACACACTATACTTTCCTTTTCTCCCCCAAAACTAGCATATGTCCACATCAAACATGACAAGATGACTGTTTCTGAGCTTATGGGAAGCATAGAAGAGGCTAGTGAATCTCCAAAAAAACTTAGGAAAAAAAAAATAAAAGATCATTCCCAAGTAAAATTCATGGATGATAACTTTAGTCTTTCATTAGTCTGTCCCCTAATGAGAAAGCTCCTTTTCTAGCTCATTGTGCTTCAGTTATCCTATTTTCTGAGTCATATTCTTTAATTCTTAAAAATGCTATTAGAAAAGATATCATCTCTGGTTATATACTCTTCCTCTATTCCCTTATGCCACTTAAGCACTTATTGCTGTGGGCCACTCCAGTATAAAACACTCCAGAGGAAACAACTTAGCCCTGAGTTATTTCTATCACTTCTTTGGGTCACACTGAATTAGGAAGTAAGCAATCTTCTCCCACAGCTTTCTGGTACCATAAATGATTTGCTGGGACCCTCAGCTCTTCTGTTATGAAATGTAACCAGAAGTTAAAAGGCATATAAATTACAGATGTGCTAATTTTGTGGAGCATGATGAACTCCCTACTACCAAGTTTATGTATCTGCAGAGAGGGGAAGAAGAGGGAAGAGTAAATGAGATACATACCTGATTACAGTACAGCAGCAGACAGAGTAAATCTATTTCCTCTCTGAAACACTTTTTGCTCTCCAGCACTGGATGCAGTCTGCACCACAGGACCCAGCCAAGTCCTCTAGATCAGTTGCCTTTCTGCCCCAGTTTTTTGCCTTGTTTTTCCCTCCACAGATCTTTTTCTTTGCCTTCACTTGACTATTACCACAGCCATCTCTCTACATTCAGTGCCACGGCTGTAGCAGCATGAACTAGTCACACTCTGACATGCCAGGAGAAGCACTGCAGAACTTCCAACCACAGAACCACTGCTGAAGGCAAAAGAGACCATAACAGAGCAGACAAGGTCACCAGCCAGGGTAACATAGTCTATAGGGTGACATAATCCTCCCTATTAAAGGGGTCAGTGCAAGACTATGACAAAGTTATTTCTCCCATGATACTCTTCTTCTTGAGGTTGAGAGAAAGCATCAGAAGAACTGCTGAGAAAGTCTTCATCAGCTCTGTGACTCATTCACTTCTCCCTATTGCTTTGCCGGCCTTCCAGACAGTTCTTGGATTTTTGAGCAAGGAGTGAAAAGGGAGGAAAGGGGCTTCTGATAAAGCACATAATGTACAGAGGACATTAAAGAATGTCAGCAGCAACAAACAAGGCTCAGACACCTTCACATCTCCAGCTCCCCTCAAGCTCTTGGCAGCAGCATGCATGATTTTCATTTACACATAGACATTTCCATGCTACTAGCATCACTTGTAGGTTTCACAGCTGGTGAGGGCATCTTCCCACAATTACCAGTAGTAGCAGTATGCCTATTTTACAAATAATCAGAAGCTACAAAGACCTTTCTGGCTGAGTCAATTGCTATTCACTACAGTCATCACACAATCCCTTTCAAAGAACTGAAGCTGCATCATGAATATAATAACTGTGTTTGCTCCTGACTACCCCAACCAGAGGCTGTTCCAGAGCCAACATCACTACTCAGATGCACCCTTCTCATTCCAGGCCTACATTTATTCATGCTTTGTTTAGTCTAAGGGTTAAAATTATATGGCCTATTTTTGCAGGCAGCAATGCAGCAAAGCCAGGCCTAGATCTCAGACTCTCAAGGAGCAGGTTTCAGAGGTTTTTATTATCTACCCTCATGCAGGCTTTCAAGAAAGCTGCACACACCTCTAAAATGTCAGTGCACACTTTTTGAGTCAGCATGCAGCAGTGTAGGGATAGAAAATTCCTTTTTTTCCCCCATTTTCTTCCATCTATAACTCTCAAAACAGGCACTTTGGCCCTTCTCTTTCCCCTGCCCATTAAATTATACATCTTTCACTCTGTAGCCTCTAAGTAGTCTCCCATTGCTCAGAAAAAGAATTGCAAACTCCACTCCTCACACCTTACAGCTCCTTTCATGGTAATATCCCTACCATGGGCCTCATTCAGGCTCTGTTCCAAATCCAGCAATTTCCTCCCCAGTATCTCAGAGGGTGGGCTTCTCCTACTGGAAGTTTCAACATGTAACATCCAACTTAAAGTATGAGAACTGAATGAACAAGCTCAGACCTTCATGGAGAAGTGTGAGACAGTACTGCCAAGAGAGGCTAAAGAGCAGAAATGGAGCTTGCTCCTGAGACAGAACTGGGGAGCAGGAAGAAGAAAGGATTTTCTGGGAAAATAATTCTTTTGGGAAAAAATGGAAGCTATAACACATTTCAAAGTGCTTTTGTCTCCTCTTAGTGACATCGAGAGCCCAAGACTGACTGCAAGAGATACATGAACAGTCAGAATACGACTGTGATGGTCCTCATTTAGGAAGAGCTCCCTTACTGGGGGGTAAACAACTAGGAACTTTCCTGAACTGAACAAGAAGTGAAGTGTACACATTGCCAGCATGGTACCGAGCAACAAGAAGATGACACAACATGCCCTTGACAGTCCATTAGCAATACTTGTGCTCATTATCAGTGAGATGTGTTTCATGTAAAAGAACCACTTGGGCAGGAGGAGCACTTGAAGTAATTAAGAATGTATTTACATTTTATAGAGCCATTGATGACAAAGGAAACCATGTTAAAAGTGTGCTCAGGGTATTTTCCCTATCAATAAATATTCAAATGTTTAGACTGCACTTGGTCTGCGAGCTGTCCGCCATAGCTGTGAGCTGTTAGCAAGCAGTAGGAGACAGACAAAGGAATGTGTCAGACAAGAAACCAGTCTTCCAAAGTTTCCTTTTACTGTATTATACATTGTCTTATTTTTATGAATGAAAAATAGAATCCAAAAGAAATGGCAAGAGTCTCAAAATTTATGATGGTAAGAAATAAAAAGAGCTCTTGATTTAAATGCACTTTTTACTAAATAGTTAGCTTGGAGTGATCCTTCATTCACTCAGTTCTAGAACATTTCCCTATTCTCCTGAAATCACCCTCAATATTATATGTCCATTTATTTAAGTTCTGCTTATGCCTATACATATTGTTGTCCCATAGAATGCCTGCTAGACACAAGCTCAATAAACAGCAATCTAAACTCATAACAAAATCACCTTAAGAAATGCAGAAAGTAACAAGAAATAATCAGCTGAACAGGCAGTCTTCCATTGCAACCCTTGTTATTTAGACAAGTGCAGCTAACATACATAGTGTAGCCATAAATTATTAAGTAAAATAAATTATAGCCCAACAAAGTCCACATTAAACAAGGCAGGCCTCTCTGAAAGCCATGCGGGACTTACTGTGTGAAGATAAGAGTGAATAATGAAACAGCACGGCTCGCATGATCTGTCTGTTGCTCTGATTTTTAAAGACAATACCTTATCATTGTAGAGACTCTTGCCTAAGAGAGCTGGACCATGCTAGAGCTGATCTGAGTCATGGAACAGTGTGAAAATGAAAAATGAGAAAGAAATGAGCATGTACATTCTGCATCATGTGGTAACTTATTGTCATGACTCACAAACGCAACAGAAAGAAGAAACTCCACCTAGAGCTGTAAATTCTGGTCAGCTCAATTATTTCACATGTTGCAGCCTGACTGAAGTTATTCAGAGCAAAGAAAGGCAGATCCCTGATGCACCCTTCTGTATGGCTGGACAGGGTGAAAATAATAAATTGGTCATTGGGAAACACTGTTTCCTAGATAAGGAACAGCATATTTCATATTTGTCTCTCATAGCTGCCTCTTGATGGCAGTAAATGGTTTGGCCATAGCTGTCATACTTCAGCAGAGAAGTCCTGTGAGCAAAGCAGAATCTGCTTCCGCTTGCTTTTATGTCACCTGCAGCCCCTTCTTCATGGCAGCTGATGTCCCACACCCTTCTGGTTCACAAACAGCAACAAACAGCTCCATGACTTGTCAGTTTTTTAAAGACTACTGAGAGCTTTTTGCTGGAAACCATCAGGCCACACTGATGTAGCCCTACTGGCAAGTCAATAGTTTGGAAATCATTCTGTTTTCCCTAGATAACTGCACTGGGTCCCAGGAGTGGAGATGTGGTATTTCCAGTGCATCAGAGTGCCTTTCAGGAGAATCACATTAGGTTTTGATGTTGCTGAATGTCTGCTTCTCCCCCAAGCACTTGACAATCTTCAAAAAGCCTTTCGATGCTCATGTTTCTAACCCATCTCCCACTTCTATTAAAAAGAAAAGTCAGCAATACCTCTCTAACTAGAATAGGATTTGTGACTAATATTGTAGCAGAGCAAATGACACAGGCCTCTTCATTTTTTCCATAGAAAGGTCCAACCCCCGTATCCTTTAGGTTGGTTTGTTTATTTTCACCTTGGATTTATCTGTTGTAAAGAATCTGTGTCCTGATCTTCAGAAGTGCAGTTCTTGCTGAAAGCAGGGCCTCTGAAAATCTGAGCATTGATATCTCAGTGCCATGGAAAGGACCTGCATCCAGAGAGGAAAGCAGTAGTAATTAACAATCTGCTATCTAAATAAGAAATCATCACCCAAATTGCAGTAATAGATCCTGCTTGAACTGATGCCCAGCTCTCACTTAGTTTACTTTATGGATGGTTGGAGTAAAAAACACAGTTTGCACAATGAACATCATGCTTCCTGAAGATTCTTCANGTGCCATGGAAAGGACCTGCATCCAGAGAGGAAAGCAGTAGTAATTAACAATCTGCTATCTAAATAAGAAATCATCACCCAAATTGCAGTAATAGATCCTGCTTGAACTGATGCCCAGCTCTCACTTAGTTTACTTTATGGATGGTTGGAGTAAAAAACACAGTTTGCACAATGAACATCATGCTTCCTGAAGATTCTTCAGCCATAGAATCATAGAATAGTTAGGGTTGGAAAGGACCTTAAGATCATCTAGTTCCAACCCCCCTGCCATAAGCAGGGACACCTCACACTGAACCAAGACACCCAAGTCTTTGTCCAACCTGGCCTTGAACACTGCCAGGGATGGAGCACTCACAACCTCCCTGGGCAACCCATTCCAGTGCCTCACCACCCTAACAGGAAAGAATCTAAACCTCTCCTGTTTAAGTTTGAACCTGTTACCCCTTGTCTTGTCACTACAGTCCATAATGAAAAGGCTCTCCCCAGCATCCCTATAGGTCCCCTTTGGATACTGGAAGGCTGCTAGGAGGTCTCCACGCCCCAACTTTCCCAGCCTGTCTTCCCATGGGAGATGCTCCAGTCCCCTGATCATCCTCGTGGCCTTCTCTGGACTTGTTCCAACAGCTCCATGTCCTCTTTATGTTGAGGACACCAGAACTGCACACAATACTCCAAGTGAGGTCTCACATGAGCAGAGTAGAGGGGCCAGATCACCTCCTTTGACCTGCTGGTCATGCTGCTTTGGATGCAGCCCAGGATACGGTTGCTTTCTGGGCTGCAAGTGCACACTGCAGTCGGCTCATGTTCATGTTTTCATCGACCACCACCCCCAAGTCCTTCTCCGCAGGGCTGCTCTGAATCTCCCCTTTGCCCAACCTGCAGCTGTGCCTGGGATTGCTCCGTCCCAGGTGGAGGACCTTGCACTTGGCATGGTTAAACTTCATGAGGTTGGCATCAGCCCACCT
>NDXB01020399.1:56069-67533 GCA_002631895.1 Agapornis roseicollis | reverse complement strand
TTGGAATTAAAAAAAATCCAAAAAAAACAAATCTGGTCAGAAAAAAAAAAAAAAGGACAAAAAGGAGTTTGTGATTCTGTGAAATAGTTCCATCTGTAAAAAAAAAAAAAAAAAATGTCCCATCAATTGATAAAAAAGGGAAATGAAGGATTTGGAGTGGAAGCCAGGCTAAATTCAATTAATTTAGTTCTTTTATTGACATCCACAGTAACTCCCTTAGCTTTGGCCCGGAATAAAATTGAGTGCTGGAATAGTAGTTCAAGCCAGGAATGGAAACAATCCCTTGGAAAAAAAGAAAGATGGTAGAGGCAAAATTACTAGAACATCAAGTCACATATGGGAATGAATCTGTAAGAGGTCTGGTTCTCATTAGTCCTGAAAACCAAAGAGGCAGTTTGGGCTTGCTGACTTACAACTTTTTCTGGCCAAAGGTCCTTTGCCATGAAGAGGAGAATATGTGCCAAGGTCAGGAGCCAACAACATTGTTCTTTGCAAGGACAGGTAAGATACGGAGCACATTAAACTGAGCAAGACCCTCCATGGCATCCTCACAAAAAGTGTTTTCTTTCTCTGCAAAGGAGCCAAACGGTGCTGGAAAGAGGGACTGAAAGGATAACCCAAGACTGCAGGCTGACTGGGCTGCATGCAGGACTGACAGTCAAGCCTTGCCTTAAAGGTATACTGGTCTACCTTCTGGTGTTTCTTAACACATTTGTGCAAGACCAAAAAGTTATAGCAAGTAATGTATTAATCAGATGCACTCTTGTGTACTCCCACTACACGTGCTGTCAGTATAGGCTGGCACTATTTGCTGTTCCTTGCATACATGTATATCAACTGAGACTTGAAAGTAAATGCTAACTTTTTCAGGCTTAGCAAACTGAAATTCTGATCTAGTTCTTTCATCTGATGTGAGAGATTGATTCTGCTCTCATTTAACACACTCAAACCTTGTTTCTTTAAAAATATCATGCACATCAGCTGAAGAGCAGATGGATATCCTTTTCCAGCAGCTACACATTAATTTAAGAAACATTTTAAAGGTTGAAAATGTGTTTTGAATAATCCCTTGGACATCCCACTGGTCATCATTATATGCATGTAACTTCCAATAACAGTAACTAATGTACCTACCTATAGTGTGAGACCTACTTGCAGCACTTGAAGTGATGATTAATTTTGCTCATATTTGTAACGTTTCTCTTCGCAACACTGACATTTCATAAGATGAAGTGGAAGATGTCTATTGTTTAGTGAGTCTTGTTAAATAGATTAAAATGTGAAGTAAAGGCTTAAGTCCTTTCATGTAGCATAGATTCAGTTCAGACTATTTTAGATCTTGCACACTTAAATCTGTTATACATACAAAAAAATACATATGTTTATAGAGAAACAAAGCTTGCTGTCAGTGAAAAACCTGCCAGAAACAAGTCAGTTCAGGCAAACATACATGTGCGTACATTGCCTAGGAGAAATATTCTTGTCACATAAAAATCCCACCATTAATCAAAAATCACATTATAGCTTCTGGAATGAAGTTTCCTTTACTACTCTTTAATAATAAGCTGAAGATAAGATAAAATAGGTAATTGTACCTTCTCTTCTGATAGAAGATAACACTAAAGTGGTATAGAAATTTGAGTTACAAGAATATATTCACCCTGCTAATAGGCTCCCATTATGTAGTCTTTACTGATTTATTCATTACACATTTTCTCCACATATAGAAAAATTTAATTGAAAGTTACTTTATTACATTGTTACAAAATGTTAACTAGAAAGTTTTCTTTAATCAAATTATCATTAATACTAGGAAAGCTAGTTTGTTTCAATACTGCATTTATCAGGAGCAAGAATAATACAGGCATTACCAACAATAGTTTTACAGCGCTGTTTATTGTGTGGACACTTTCAGGGACTAAACATGCCATTGCAGCTTGCTGGAATAGCATAATACTTTATTTATATTTATGAATTTTCTCAATCAAAGTTTTAATGACATGTGAAATGCACACAAGGTATCTAATATGGTGACTTATTAAAGGAATGACATGACCAAGGATGGGAAGGTTTTGTAAAGTCATAAACTGCCATGTGTGTGTCTCACAGAAGTAGGTAGAAGAAAATTGTTCACAGGCTCTCAGGCAGAAAAGAGATTTGACATTACATTCTTCAGCAAAGAAAGTAAGAGTGAAGAAAACATACTAAAATATACAAAGCTATAGCCGTATCTGTCACTTTTACATATTTTGTGTTCACTGAAGGGAGGGTGCATATACCTCTTTGGTATTACTTTATCCCCTAGCAAAAACATCACCCATACCCTTGGGAAAACAGGGATCTTCTTGTAACTGGACTAGTATCCCATTTTCTGAAGCCCTAAACACGAAGAAAAGAATTCTTTTTTCCCTAAAGTATAGGTCAAGGCACAAGAGACACTCACGGGTGGACACACTAAAGCAAAGGAAAATTCCTAGGCAAGCAACAGCTTAGGTGCACACTGCAGATTCCAATCCTGTCATAGCAAGCATTTTATGGAATGAATTTTACATTTTAACTGGATATCAAATTTTTCAAAACCCACGTAGGATAGTCCCATTGCACACCAGACTTTATTCTCTCCAGTCAGCCCACCACTCGGTGGCTCCCACTGCTGACACTGAACATCTAAAGAAGATAAAGTACAGACCTGCACTCTCACATGGTTGCTACACACTGACAGGAAGAGCCCATTTATGGGATAGATTCAGGCACCATTCCTGAGCTTTTAAGATATATTTGAAAATACTTCCTATTTAACAATAACCATAACTACACTGTAAACATCTCATATATTTCTGATGGCACACTGCTCAAGAACTGCAGAAAAGTGCATCTTTAGGTGCATACATAGACTCCATGGGTGGCAGAACCTAAGTCTGACTCAGAGTCAATTGTCAGTGTTTGTCTCCATGGTAAACTTAGTGAAAATCACAAAACCATAGAGTAGTTGGGAGCAGCTACCAGAAGTCTGGAGAAATATCATGGCCAACTGATGCACACAAATAAATGGAAAAATACTCACTGTAAGTTCAGAGATATTAACCTACATATTAATTTAAAATAAAGGTAGACTTCATGTCCCTTTTTTACTTATATCAGCCCTAACTTATATCAACCCTAAGAAACTGCTGTCCTCTAGTCCCAACTAAGCATTCTGAGACCACAGAAACAGTGATTTGAAAGATACGTATGATATAAAATAATTTAAGATACAGATGTAGAGGCCAGTATGATGAGATACTGAGTATCCTGCAAAGTTATCACAAATTGAAGTTGCTCAGTAATATGCATAAGGTCAAGTGAAAAGCAATCAACTTTGGTCCAGGTAAAACAACTTGCACATGTAGTTTTAGTTGCTGAAATATGGCGATCAGACATTCAAATGCTTTAAGCATCTTAGTGTCGATTTTTTCCAAATAAATAAATTTTCCAGTAAATAAATTACTTTTATTTCCCAGGTTCATAGGCCAAAAAAATTGAGAACTACTACTGATACACTGAGTTCATTAGCAGAACTTTGAATGCAGTACTAGATACACCATAAAAATGAGCAAGGTTCTTTATTCAATGAAAAGTTAATAAAAAATTTACTGTGGAGAACCAAATATGGGAAAAGACCAGAAAGCCTCATGTCAGTAAGAATGGCTTGTTACTCACATGCTTAGTGTTAGCTGCTATTTCAAACCAAGAAAAAAAAGTTCTGTAAGTGATTCAGTAGATAAGCTTTTGCTGCTGATCTGAAAGAGTAAATATTTGGGAGGTATATGAATTCATAGAATGCTGTGTCTTTATGACCGGAATGAAGAAAGGTGTTCCAGAAAAGAAGAAAGCAAAACATAAGGAAGAAACAAAGAGGATGAGATTGTTATCATGGCGTCGTACAATTTCACAATTTAAAGCAACAGATAGGGGTGTTGGAACTAGATGATCTTAAGGTCCTTTCCAACCCTAACTATTCTATGATATAAAATGGATATGTGCATTGAAATCTCCAAGCAATTTGCCATAGCGTATGAAATAGACACTCTGAGTCACTTCCAGTTTGAGCTGTAGCTGAATGGATATTCACTGATAGTGCAAAAGTCCCATGAAATCCTTACAAACTGGTCTTTTACTCACTGCTACAGGAGCATGGTAATACCCAGGTACCCTTCATCACTGTGGTGTGATGACATTCCCAGCATCAGCTGCAGCCATAGGGAGCCATCACCCTTTGATAATTGCAGTCTTGGCCTCCCATTTCTCAGTGGGTTTTATAATCTCCCCAGTGCAGTCTGAGATGGGCAGACTAGTCTTACAGCAACACAGAAGCACAGTGTAGGATCCCAAAACAATGCAGGATGCAGTAGCCATTTTAACCTGCTCCCAGTCCCTCTTCCTAAGCCCACAGAAATGAAAGCAGTCTTCGGAAGAGTTTATAAAAGCTACACTAACTGGTTACTTACTTCGCTTTCCTTCATTTGGTGGTTCTGGTGTGAGTTCTTTGCAGTAAACAAACCTGAATGGTGGTTATTTCTGAAGCTGCTCATCTCTATGTGGATTGGCCTTTAGCCTGGAGCTCTGCTTTGCAGCCAGCCCAAGGAATTACATAAGAAAACTACACATACTTGGTGATATTACTCAATATCTATGGAGGGTTACAGTAGTTTAGAGGAGCCAAATTCAGAACTGATGAGTAAGCATCATTTAGGAGATTTGCAACTCAGAGCCTTGCTCTGAGTTACACCCATTTGAAGCCAGCAAGGTGTGTTGCTTGCAAATTGTGTTTATATAATGGTGCCCCTTCAGAGCATAAGCCCAAGGAGGCTAAGCTGGAATAATTTAAAACTCTTTCCAACCCCTCAAAGCCAAATTCTTCCTTGCCTTAGACCTCTGCTGATGTCAATAGACATGTTGAGACTGTAAATCAGACCAGAAGTTGGCCCTTGTTTGGTCCAATTACCCCATAATAAACTCCCTGAGGACTGCTGTACTGATGTGTAATTTGCATCCTTTCTCCTCTGAAATGGTATATTTATGTTTATAGATTGAGTTAGCAGTTCTAAGGGAGGGGAAAGGCTGCCTGAATCATTTACAAATGGGAAAATCCATATATCTGAAACTTGGTATGAATATTTCCTTTTGGGCTGTGACCTTGTATACTAAGCTACTGTCTAGAGTAAATATTTACAGTAAAGCTGCAACAAGCTCTAAGAATATGTGGCATTCTGAATGAAAACACTGCTACATTAGAGTGCTACTTTCTCCCAGTGAAGCACCGAGTTAATTGTAGGTTTTGTAAATATTATCAAGTTTAATCCTGAAATTAATTTCTAAATGTTCAGTAATGATTTTTAACCATGTATAAAGCAGCTGTTTTTTTGTCTGATTCCCAAGTTCTTAAACAGACAACTGTTTTCCTTTTAGTGACTTTGTCAGACTTAGCTTGGGATTAATTTGACTGCAGGTGTCAGATAAGCACAGTATTTTAGCAGCACTGCTGAGAACCATGTGGACAAAATGCAGAAGCATGAAGGCACATTGATCAAAACTTTGAAAGATTGATGGAAGTGAGTTATGCTGCTTAAATATCTTTGTCTGCCCAGAAAAGCTAAACTTGCAAGTGGAGTGCAAGGTATGCTGCGGCTATTATTTTGCCATGTTCCCTGTTAACATAGGTAACTGGTCAGACTGTTTTTTAATCGCAATTTCTCTGTCGACATAAAATCTTGCAAGCAACTATCATAAATCATGCAGTGACAGCTAGTGTGGTTGGCCAGTGCTAAACATGACTGGACTCTTCTTTTTAAGCCTTTGCTTCTTAGGTCTCTGTGTCAGCAGTACTCTTCAACAAACATCTGCAGTTCATCTTATCGTTTGAAGAAATATATGAGTTTCTCCATTGGTGTGGTTTTTTTAGCTTCAGCTTCTTGATTTGTTTGAACACCATCTGCTACATATAAAATTCAGAGAATCTGTGAAATGTGCATGCAGTGAGAAAATTTTAATTGTATTAACTTTTCTTTTTTGACAAAGATAACTTTTTGTATTCATCATCTCCTGATACGTTCAGTAAAGCAAATAGACCTGTCTAATGTACTACCCAGTTATTTTCTTTAATAAGTAAATAGCCTTTGTAGTACATTAATAGTTCAGGTACAAAACCAGAGTCTATTCCTTGCAGCATTTAACAGTCATTTTATTGCAGTTTGAGTTACGCATCCAAAAATAGTTTAGCAGTAGTAATCTCTTTTATAGAAGATTTGTTCTCATCTTATCAC
Source organism: Agapornis roseicollis (assembly GCA_002631895.1). Lineage (NCBI taxonomy): Eukaryota > Metazoa > Chordata > Aves > Psittaciformes > Psittacidae > Agapornis > Agapornis roseicollis. The sequence continues at coordinate 61,231 of NDXB01020399.1, read as the reverse complement.
TCTGCACCTATATGTGTATTATATGGATCTAAAAAAATAATAATGATAATAATTCCTAGAATTAATCACAAGAAGACAAATAACTTTGTAAACGGCTCCAGCTGGCTGCCAGAAGCCCGGGCTGAACTGAACGTAATGTCATGGCAAGAGATTGCCACAGGGTGGTAGAAGTAGTGCGGTTCCACATCCACACACCAGCACAGAGGAATAAAACTTTTGAAAGGACGAAGGGGGAAATCACTTTCCAGTTAGTCTAAACAGAGGTATCAAAAATAAGATTTAGCTCATGGTAAACCCAGATGGTTAAACATTTGACCCATATCTAATCCCTCTGCCAAGTGTGCACCACTGCCATCACTGCTGTCATAACTCAGCACATGCACTTAAAATCACTTTCCAAGAAGCAGCACATGTTTTGGAGAAAATTTAATTTTAAAGCATGTTGTAGAAATGGAAAACACAATTCTGACAACATGTCATGACTCCAGCTTTGAGAGGAGAGTATTATATATATTAAAAGAATTCCTTGGGACTGCAACTTGCTGCTGTTCTGTACATTTTGTTATCATAATATCATACAAAACATAGAGCAGCACTTTGATCTTAAAAGACTTATTTATTCTAATCATTTAATAGAAGGGTGGTGGCTTTGATCACAAGATGAGAAACAAATCAGAAGTAGAAATTCTGCCTCTCTTGCAAGTCCTAGACATAGCATTGATAAGGCCTATAGCATAGAACTTAAGTGTATTGCTTATTGCTGGTGAAATGTAAAGGAAAAGAATCAATTGACACATGCAAACTAAACCCTTAGTTTGTGGCTATTGCATTAATGCCACTGATGTTCAGATTTACCTTCAAGGGAGGCCTATGGGAAACACAGAGCACTGACCATTTTTATTAGAGAGAATATCAGAGACATCTTGATTAAGAAAAATAAAAATAAAAGGAAAAGATAAAATACTAAAGTAGGACACATTGCATATGTTTTATATAAATAGAATGCATAACTTACAAATACCTTCATGTTGGGATGAATATAGTTATGTCCAACTAACAGATGAAAACGTGAGAGGAATATCGAGCTCAAGACCTTCAGAGTATGGAAGAAACTACATATTCAAAAATGGGCAAAGCTTATATAGTATAGTATCATGTTTTAAACAGCTCATAAAAGAAGCCAGGTGACAACAGAAGAGTGTGGATGATATAAAAAAATGTAAACCTTCCTTCAAATATCAACCATTTTTTTTCTGCCTCAACTCACTTTCCACAATAGAGTGAGTGAAAAATCCATAGAGAATAAAACCAGTGATCCCTTTGAGCATGGATACAAATTTACCTAGATATGTCAACCACACAGATTTATGGGACAAGGAGTTTTTCACCCTGAAGAAAGAACCTTCCCTGTCAGTCATCTATAAGAAAACCTGAAAATAAAGCTCTCAGAGTTATATTTTTTTTTTTTTTTTGTTCTAAGAGTTGCAAGAAATTTCTGTTAGATGTTGGGTTTTTGGGGTTTGTTTTTTTTTTTTTTTTGGTTTTTTTTTTTTTTTTTTTTTGTTCTAAGAGTTGCAAGAAATTTCTGTTAGATGTTGGGTTTTTGGGGTTTGTTTTTTTTTTTTTTTTGGTTTTTTTTTTTTTTTTTTTTTGTTCTAAGAGTTGCAAGAAATTTCTGTTAGATGTTGGGTTTTTGGGGTTTGTCTTTTTTTTTTGTTTGGTTTTTTTTTTTTTGTTTGGTTTGGTTTGGTTTTTTGTGGCTACTTTTCTTTAAGCTTTTCCATGGCCATGGAATAGTCCTCTTCATGCATGTATAAGAAACACTTGTGTTGTGCTGCTATTAATGGTATGATTTGTTAGTGTACTTTTATGTATGGAGTGTCTGCATCTGGTAAGGTCTACAACTGTACCTCCTTGACAGTGCCAGATGTTGTGAAGATAAAATACCTCCTGTGTGAGGAACTGCTGGAATCAGCCTCCATGATAGGTGTTCTTAATACAGTTTAAAAAGGCATCTGTCTTAAAATAATTTCAACATCTTACTTTTCTATTTATTGTTTTGTCAGATCTTTCTTGTTACTGGGGAAATATTTTACTGCCCCCTCTAATTTGATTTTAAACTTGCTGCTTCAGTTTCTCCCAAGTTGGTTTTTTGTTGGTTTCTGTTTGGTTTTTTTGTTTGGTTGGGTTTTTGTTTGTTTTGTTGTTGTTGTTCTGAAGCCACTGCCCTAATGAAAGGGAGAAAAAGGAAAAAAGGAAGAAAACGTTTGTTGTGGGACTCAACTGAGATTAATCAGATTGACCCAACCGTGTAAAAAAAAAAAAAATTGGTCAGCAGGTATTTTAACCCAGATTATCCATGAGACAGCATGCAAATTAATGAACCCGAGTTTAGCCAAGATTTGTTCAAAACATTGCAGTGAGGAGACAAAAGAGCTGATAGAAGGCAGAAGAAGAGCCCTGCTTCACTATCATACCCCATAACTCACTGCATTGTCGACCTCTTAAAATAGTAATGATACTTAACCCTTATTAGTAATTCTGGGCAATATATGAGCTTGAGTTTCCTTGGGTGAAAGCTAATGCCTTAGACCACCCTTTAGACCACCATTCTATCTAGTTATAGTACATATTAACGTTATTCTTGGGTCATTTAACTTACTCTCAGTGAAGAGTGGAGAATGGTGCTAAGCTGTAAATCAGCTCTGTCCTGCAATGGATTCATGCCATAACAGATCATCTCAAAAATTCCAGCCTTGCTTGACCATGATAAAGAGATTATGGTATGTAAAAATTCTGCTAAACATAGCTTGTTTCATTTTTGTACTTCTCTGCTTGTCTGTCTAGTAAGGAAAGCTTAAGTTCCGTTATGGTGGACAGTGCACTGAAAAGGAATATTGCTATAATAAAACCCCCAGGGCTGAAACTTTTACTATATGTGGTTAAACTCACCATCCTTTCTAAAGGTGGGTTGCAGCAGCAAGGAAATTATTAAACAAAGCCGCTGATACAAGGCCACTGATACTGTGCAGAAAAATTATTTTTTTAATCCTTAGGGAAAAAATAAAACGGTTCATAAATGTATTGTGCTTAAAAAGTATCCTCTGAGTGCCAGTGTTCACACCGCAAATGACAGCCTGAAACATTCAGTGGCATTTAGTCCATTTAACTAAATCCTGATTACTTGAGATGAATTCATTTAAAAAGCAATGTAATACTCCCTCAGACAGTGTTTCACTAAGTGTTCCTCAAAATCATAAATATTTTTTCCACACTGTTCTGGCAAACAAATAGTATTTACCTTTAGCTTCCTAGAAAAGATTTACAGATAAGTCCCTAGTCTGTTTTGCAGATGTGCCTTGGTGAATTTAACAGTAATATATACTGTCATCACGGTTGTCTTCAAATCATTGAAATCACTTATGCCTTTTACAATACATATTTAATTGAATGTCTAGCTAGTAGATATGTATATGTATCTCGCATTTGTGGGTGGGCGTGTGTGAGCCCAATACATATATTTAGCCCTTAAACACGGTACGATGAGTGATTGAGAAATGCCTAAGAGAGAGATATTTTATACATGCACATACAGTTTGTAAAAGCATAATCTCCTGAAACAGCCAGAGACAGAGAGGAAAGTGGAGAGACATCTGCAAATTAACAAATCATCTATCTTTGAGGTCATTCACAAATTAGTTTTGCAGAATAAGATAGAACAAAAATGTAATTCTGATGAGCATTTGTTCTGGCTATTTATCACATAAAATTGTGTAACAATATTAGACACAGAAATTTTTGCTCAGCCTATTCCTTATAGTATTACCATGATTTCACAACTTGGTGCAGATGTTTCATGCTGAATAATGCCCTTTGGTTAACATTTGTGTTTTTACTGTCGAACTTTTAAGTATCTGTGATGCATATATTCCATAGGAATGATCCGAGGAGGAGAGCAAAGGGAAAGTAAATAAAAAATTAAACCTATTTTGGAAAAAGAAACTTTAAAAAACTGTTTCCCTCATGCTTGAGGCGAGGATTCTCCATTTGCTAGTTTTTTAATAGCTGCTTGTAATTTGAATTATCGCTCAGTAACACAGACTTTTGAGAAAACCTGAATATTCTTGGGATTTAGGTAGCCTTTGAGAGTGTAGTGTTTTCCTGCTGGAGGATGGCATGTCCCTCAGTTCAGATACGTACTAAAATCTATTTCACATTGTATGTTTATCAGTAATTTTATTGCTTGAATGGAGCAAGCAGTTGTATTTATACCTCGAAAGGTTATTGTTAAATTAATTGAAGTGTTTCAAAGTTCCTTTTCTCTGTTAATATTTAAAAACAAAATCAAAAGTCTTAAAAGAGCAATTTACTTCTGAGTTAAGGCTAAAGACAATTTCATGTTAAGTAAAACACAAATTAATCTGCCACCACAAAATGAACCTTGCTCAAATAAATCATACAATCAGTATATTGATTCCCTCAATGCATATTTTTCATTTATTGGTATTATAAGATTATGTTTGAGCCTGCAGCAAAAGGAAAAAAAAAAAAAGAGAGAGAAAAATTGAAACTGTGCACAAGTGTGGAACCTCAGCTGAGTTTTATCCTGGAAAAATATTTTCTAGAAGTATGCCTTAATTTGAAATTAGTTACATTAATTCAATATTAGTTACATTAATTCAAGATTAATTCATTTCTTTTTGTGCGTAAAGCAGTATTGCAATCTTATTTATATGCCTTTAGACAATTGCTGTATAGAATCTGTAAATATTCTGTATAGATTCTGTATATATTCTGTATAGAATCTGTATAAATTCTGTATAGAATATATTAATATATCTACTGAAAATGCAGTATATAAGCATATTGATCACAATAATAATTTGGTCATTTTTATTGCATGCTAGATATTCGTGAATATGTTCTAGCATGAAACTTCAGTAGGCTTTGTGCAAATTTGTTAAGGAGCAAATTCCCAACTGGCTTAACTCCACTGAAATCAGTGGAATTATTTCAGTGTAGAATTTGATTCTTCATTACTGTGTGCATTTTTCAAATGTGCAGTAACATTACACATGCCCTTCAGTTCCTTATGTATGCAGAATTGATTAGCGAATACAGCAAAATGGTAGTTCACTTTGCTGGCAGGAAAAAAAAAAAAA
>NDXB01020399.1:41303-55648 GCA_002631895.1 Agapornis roseicollis | reverse complement strand
AAAAAAAAAAAAATTAAAGTTGAAGGAAAAAAAAAAAAAAAAAAAAAAAAAAACAAAACAAAAAAGAGGTAAAAGAAAAGGAAAGGAAAGGAAAACCTTGTTTCTACAATTTTCTGAGGTTTTGGGGCCAGTTCACTTAAGATAAAATCCCCAGGAGGCTCAGTGCGTATTCACTCTTACACCAGCATATCCAATGCATCCTTTAGTCTTAGATTAAGGAATTAAAGCACTGCAAATGAATTTCACATCCAAAATCATTCAATTTGTCCCTTTTGTCTTCTAGAATCCTAAGCATATGGGACCATACTAAGTATAGCAAAAATAGCTGCTGCTATAATCATAATTAGTACCTATTAGCCCTTCCTAGATGCAAAACCCCAGTGATGAGAGCACAGCATGAGAACCTAGATAGAAGAGGATTTGAAATCTCTGTAGAACAGGATTGTTATTGCTGCCCTTGCAGGTTCACCAAATGCACAGTGAGTGAGAGAGAATTGCTGGGCTTGGGAGGCAGTTCCTACGTGCCTTTCCCAAATGCACAAAGATGTACAGACTGAGATCTTTTTTACTTCCTTGCTGAGGCATTTCTTCTTGTCCAAATACACTTTCTACGAAAACCCGCTTATATCTTTCCAACTATTTTAAAAGAGCAGCATTTTTAATAGCTTAGGCATTTAAATCTGTTAATCAGGGTGCTGGATGAATGTTTTTTTCTTGGATAGCAGCTGTTTTACATAGGCTGCAACAGCTATTCAGTGACTAATTTAATGTCTGAAGTTTTTGTTGAATTATTCTGATGGACTTATCTTTGGTACTACATACAGCTTAGATGCAGATTTCAGCCTTCTTTCTATAATACGTGTAAGTTATAGGCAATTACAGATCTAAAGGACATCATCAATAAAAAAATAATTAAATCTGACATGCAAATCCAACATGAAGCTTTTCTGCCTCTTGATATTTTTGAAAACATCTGCTTTCAGATCTACAGTTAGAAATGTTTATTTACATTAGCAAGATGCTAGTCATTTTCAGAAGCAAAGATTCTAAATTATGCATGAAAAATCAGCGTGGACTTATATTTCTGCATTGAAAAATATGCCTCTTTCTATAGGCATCTTTGTATCGAGCGTAATTCACTTTAGCAGCACGTGGGCTGCCTGAGCAACAGCAACACAAGCTTGTTTGGATGAGACTGTTTGCATGGTGAGGTATTGAGCAGGGGAAGTGAATTAGACCCCTGCCTAATGGGGTCTCACAGCCCAGCAATACAGCACAAGCCTTGTGCACAGCACAGCAGTGATCCTATCCCCAGAAACAAAGGTCCTAGAAGCCCCCATACATAGGGGCACACGGACCCTGTCCCCCACGTAACACGGGGCAGTGCTGCCGCCGATCAGTGACCTTCTAGCTCCCCCCTCCAGCCGGCTGGGCTGTAACTAGTGTGCATCAAAAAACAAGATCACATCTCCCTGCCCAGGCTCAAACATTTGACCACTGCAAATAGTTCTCAAAAATCAGAGGCTGTCATTTTGTTCAGTGCTTCACACTATCCCTATTAGCTTCACGCATAAAATCAGGTGAGAGCTAGAGACAGCTCATAAAAGTGAAGTCATATGCGATAAGGAGAGTATAGATATCATAACCTACGTGTAAAGGAAAAGGGAAGGAGGTTATGATCATTGTTTGAGGAGATCTGTTCAAACAATGTAATAGAAAGATGCCCCTTTTAAATAAACATTAAACTTTTGCTAGAGGGTTACAATTTGCAGTTCTAGCATGCTCTTTTGAGGTGGTGTGAATACATTTAATATAAAGATGTCTATAGAGTTTCCCAAACACAAGACATAGGTTGCACCACAAGCTCTGTAACTACATCTTTTTAAATCAATAGCTCATAACTATTCGGTGAAAGATATGTTGGTATTCTACCTGCTAAATTTATAGGAGAATCACCACAACCATATTAAAATCAACATTTTCCTTTGAGACTTTTCATGAAAATGACAAAATAATTGGACTTGCAAAGGAATTTTAATTTATTCCAAGAGGAGAATTTGGATATGTGCTATATACATGGCTACCAAATTTTCCATATAGTTAACCTAGTGAAATCTGTTAAGAAGACAAAGTAAAATTGTGTTTTAACAGCTACGTCCATCACACGCATATGCAAAGAAGATAGGAGAAACTTTAACTCCAAGTCCTCCCTTTGCAAAAAGCTGCCTAGTCCCGACCCTCTCCCACAGCATGCATCTCCTACAAACAGCCCCTGCCCCTGCTGCTCATTTTCCATCAGTTATCCAAGGATGCAGGTCAGCTGGTCACCTAGTTTTTCAAAGAAAACTATTTTTTTAGAAGGTGGAAGCTTTTATTTCTGTCTGTGGAAACATTTTGATCATCATTAGAGAAACAACTACTCAAAGCCTAAATACAATTAAAAGATTAGATGTTTTTCTAGATACACTACTGGTCTACATGACTGAATATGAGAACATGTCATCTTTATTGGGATTTATTCTGTGGTTAAAATAATGCAGAACTTTTTCTCCAGAGTCATCTCTGTTTAATTTATTGGCTGCAAAATAGATAAATTTAATTCCCAATTTTTAATAATAGATTGCACAAGCAAAAAAAAAATAGTAGTTACTGAAAGGGCAAATAACTGACATGTTGCATACAGACCTGGATACTAAGTTCTGAAAGCACTAACAGACTTAGATGATTGTGCTATATTAAACTCAGCAATTCACAATTCATACATATCTCTCAAGATACAAAAGTTATTACAGAGCCCATTTTTTAATAAAAAGATATGAAGGTAAATGGAGATGGAAGACCAAAATTGTTAAAGGAATTACGGGAACTGACTGATCATTTCTTGGCAGTATCAGCTAAGGAAGAAAGGTGTCATCCACCCAAAATGAAATCCTCAAGCCTAATAGCCCCCTACTTGGGGATTTTTTGATCCCATTGGCTCAGTATCCCATACAAAAAAAGTCTCATCAGCACAATGAAAGCCGCATCTTAGAGTAACTTGTTCACAGTGAAGAGTCTGCATAAGACCCCTATTCAGCTCTCTGCATCCAGAGATGTTTAATTACTTGTTAAATCAGACCTGTATGGGAAGAGGTCTGTGGGAGAAGCCCTGTAGCAGCCTTTGGGCTTAGGATCTCCCCCAGGAGCAAAGCCCTGTCTGCCCAAGGAGAGGAGGGAATTGAGGTCTTCCTTCCCTGGCTCTGTGTTTGGGCTAGTGAGTAAAACAACCTGATTTTGACCATCCATCCTTTGCTTACTTACTTATTTTTTCTTTCTCTCCCAACTCACTCAAAAATTTCCAACCAGCCAATTCAAAATAATTTAATCTTAATTTTGAAGACATTGCAAGGTGAACAAAATACATTCTTTAGCTCATGTCTCCTTTTCAAAACCAGTTCACTCTGATCTATTCAGGTCTGCCTAACACATGCTATTATTGAGCGGCATTTCTAGTATTGAACAAAAAAATTTGGAGGTGGTTTTCAGCCTTGCCCATATTTTTCAAGCAGTTCCTCCTCCCAGGTGCTGAGCTTTCTGCTGCCCAACTCAATTTGGCTGGTGTGATGGATTTTTTCCACTGCTTCAGAGTACTCTTACTATGAAAAGAGTCAACTGTGTCCCTTGTAACTTCAAATATCAGAAATGATCTATGGAGGTGACTTGTGCCAAAAAGTGTATTCTAGAGAGACACTCATTTGGCAGCACTGTATCACCAATTAGACCAAGAAATTTTGCCTCAGTTTCATACTGTTTTCCATGTCACTCTGTGTGCAGTTCGTTGCAAAGAAGTGTCCGTGCACTGGATATTCTCCATGTAGCTGCCTTGTCAAAATGATTTCTTACTTGAATGATATATTTTCCCAATGGAATAAAATGAAAATATATGGTACTACAGTAATTGACATAGTCTAGAATTTTGCTGCATTGTCATGTGTTATAACCGTATATTCCTATTCTGCCCATGCAGTTTATTCTAACATCAAAGTTTTCAAGAAAGGAAGGAAAAAAAGAACAGAGCAAGAAATCACGTGTATTAATCTTTTTCCTGCTTCTTCCTCTTCTCCCCAGACCAAGGACCCTCAATACCACAGTGCACACCCAGGCCAGGGCACTGTGTGGTACCAAGTAGGGTCTTGGGGACTTCGAGAGCTGGCTATGAGCTGCTCAGGTCTGTCCATGTGGCATATTTTGGCTCAGTGCACCTGGTGGCCACCATCTGCTTTGTTTAACTGCATTGTAAGCATTTGTTTAAACAGAAGAAAACAAAATCCTGATGTGCATCATGAGTTCTGCCTCTAGTATGTTTGTTCCTTTACAGTTTGAATCAAACTTGCAGGAAGTCAATATGTTTTAACAGGTAGTTTGAAGCAGGTTTTGGAGGGATTTGCGAAATCTTTTAAGTGTAAATGTGATGTTTGCTGCAAAATTCAGTCATGGGTCTGGATATAAAATTTTCCAAAAGACTGGAGGTAGGCTATTGGGTTAGGGATCTCATTCAAGCTGAGCAGGATTCAAGTTCCTTGTAAGAGATGATTCCTTTCTCCTGAATTTCATCAATAGGCTTTAGTACATCTACCCTAGGTCTCTTGCACCCAACTCAACTTGAATAATGGTTTAGCAATAACAAATATCCTCTAGTCACTAAGGTGTGGCAGTCAAATGCAGTTGTGTATTTGCACAACGTTGGCACTGAATATCTGACTTCAAGACCAATGACCATGACCCAACACACTCTCTTCTTTCATGTACAGTGAGGTTTTTTGTTTTCTCCAGAACCTGTGAGACTATATGTTGTCTATACCAGAGCTGACTGGAAAGCTATGATCTACAAAATGACTGCAACATTTCCTTCCTCTTACTCATTGCTACCTCTTCTTTTAAAAACAGAATCTTTAAAATTCTTTTTCAATAATTCTTTTTCAGAAACTACAAAAGCTCTTAAATCTGCAAAAACAGAGCTCTTTATTCCTGACCACTTAATGTAAGTATACACTGACCTGTTTTATGTTTTCTTCATTTAATTTTTCTTTTACAACTACATTTCTCAGAAACCATCTGGTTAGCTGAAACATAAGGACTGACATTATTCACTCACAAGCAAATCTACGTGGTGTACACAACATTGCAAAACTTCCTTCAGGGTGGATGGAAATGCTGCTGTCAAGTGCAAGTGTGTCATGCCCAACACCATCCACTCTTCAACTTCATATATCAAATGGCTGCTGCCTGACGTGCCAATTGCTTTGTATTTTGTTTTGGAGGTTTCTAACTTTGCTAAAAGCTGGGCACAGGTGCCTGACCTTGTGTGGGCCACAGAAGAGTCATGGCAGGGGAATAGCACCCTGTGCCTGGCATGGACTCAGACCAGAAGCACAGGAGCAAACATCTCCATTATCACATTAGCCGCCCTATGAGTCAGGTAGTCCAGCCTGCAGCCTCTTGCCATAATTGTTTGTCTTCTGTAATTAATTAAAGATAAACTAGCAAATAAACCCTACACTCCTAAGTATTCAATGTGTTCAGCATTGAGAACTGGCAACTCTTCTCCATCAGCTCCCTAATAAATACTATCCATTGGAATTTTGTGCATAATTTCTGTGTAGACTCAGCTAGGGCTGTGCTTGCAATACAGATTCCAGCTGTTCATCTCCAATTTGTGCTACAAGCAAAAGCTATTTATGAAGCTTCAGCAGCAGTTTATAAATAGTCACATGATAACAAGTGGGTTCTGCTGTGTGCAAGAAAATTTAGCAGAGACATTGCCACAGAGTATATCATTGCCTATTAGCAGTGAAGGGGCACTCAGGAATGTTTCCCAGCATGTCAGCTTTCTGCAGACTGGTACCCTCCTGCGCAGGCAGGACCATGGCAGATCTTCCTGCTGGTCTTCTCAGCACCTGTGGTGGGACTGGGGCTGGTGTGGGATGTGGAGTGAGGAGGACAACCTGCAACCCATGGCCATGGAGTGCAAGTCACTATGGCCACATGTGAAACCCCAGAGTGCCTGCAGAGCATCCCCACATCCCTGTATCCAGTCTCATCCCCAGACCTGGAGGGGCCACCTCCATCCTGATTCAACTGAGGAGCACACAGCCTATCCCATGCTGAGCTCCTCCTGACAGTGCTAGGGTGTTTCTTTCCTCCACTGCACCAGCTGTGTAAGGGACACTGAATTTAGACCACGAAATCAAGGGGTTTTTTTCCATAGGCCAGCAAACAGACATCATTTGGGAACAATGAGAACTGTCAAGACGGGGGAAGGGAGCCAGCCAAACTGCAAATGCAGGCTAGTGAGATGATGGAAAGAAAAGATACATTTCTTAGGAAAATTTTCCCCTAAAAAACAACAAACTTCATTAGCTGAAAATGAATACTCAGGCTAGTGGGATGCACCCCATGCTCAGAGAGCAGCATAGCAGGGACAGGTGACATATTTTACTTGGAGGGGAGAGAGAGAGAGGATGCTATCGATCCCATGCTTCCTCTATAATTTTATATATTAGCTTCTACAGCTTGTAGAGGAAGCATCCAGTAATGGAGTGAATCATTCACAACAAATAAATCATCTGACTAATTTAGCTTGCTTTTCTGCTCGTGGCTTTTCCATGAGCATACCACCATTTCCCCAAATTTATTCAGTATTTAGATTTATCTCACAGTTTTGGGGCTCTGTTTTTGTTGTTCTACTTTTTTTTTTTTTCTGGCTGTTGCAGATATTTGCATTAATAATCAGAAAAAGAAATCAAATTCTGTAAACTGCTAAAGCCAGCAGAGTCCAAAATTCAGTTTCTACAGATGCACACGTCCTTCTGGGCAGAGCCTCCAGCATCTCTGTAACACAAACACCTATGGTGCCACCCAACTGGAAGAAGAAAAAAAGGATGATTGTCAACAGTAGTGTAAGCATTTTCTGCTGCATGTGTGGATTTTAAAGCCAGAAGGATTCATTAGATCATCTAGTCCAACCTCCAGCACAAGTCAGGCCATAAAATTTCATCCAGTCTCTATTGTATTGAGCCTGATGACTTGTATTTACCCAAAGCATATCTAAATCAATCTATATCATATTCTGTCTAGCAACCATCTCAATGAGCAGCGCACGTTGGCTGATGTCACCTGGAGGATCACTCAGCTTTAGCTCTTGCTAAAATGATAGTAAAAACAATGGAGAAAGCTGCAGTGCTGGATTCAGACAAGGTCTGTAGGATGCATTAGATTGGATTTGGGAAGCCTGGTGTGCGCTGCAGCAGCTGCCTGCTGGCATGAATGAAGGGTGAAGAAGGGGAGGGAGCCCTGAGGCTGAGGGCCGTAGTGGGACTGGAGAGGTCTTCTCCTCTTTTCAGAGATGCCTTTTTCCCCAGCAGAACAAACTAAATAAACCAGAGGAGCAAAACCCTGGTGACTTCAGGCCTCAGTATATGCCCATATTTCTTTCAACTTGGATGTATATGTTTATGTTCCTTTTGCTTGCTTTACTTGAGAGCACTGCACCCTTTCATGAAGATTCAACATACACAAAAGAACAAGCCAGGAAACAAAGAGGCAGCAAATGCAGCTCAAACTAAAGCACCACCTGAAGCACAAAAAATACCAGGCAACCCCCAGGCATGTTTTCCCCCACCCACAACATCAATGGGGAGGCTCTGCGGCAGACCACAGTGCTCTGTCCTGAGCCCTAACAAGCCCTAACACCCAGGTGTTGAGCAGAGAAAATTCCCGACTCTATAGAATATAGGGAAAAGCATCCATGTACTACAGGAGCTCTAGCTCAAGCGCTTCCCAAGCAGTCTCTGCAAAGAGAACTAAGAAAAGAAACAGTAGTTTGCCTTGCCAAATCTCAAGCTAAGCAGTAGTGATAAATCAAATTTTACATGCAAGCTGATCACAAGCTGATGCAAGCTTCAACTGAGTGTTGCAACACTTCCTTGTGTGAAGAGCCGCCTAAGATGCCTGTGTCCTCCTGCACAGCCACCACTCACTGAACAAGTGCAGCCCTTCTTAAAAAGGGCTTCTCTGTTTCCTTGCCAATCTGAGCTCAAAAGGTAATCACTCTGAGAAATGGCTGCAAGATTTACACAGAATCAAACTGGGCTCTTCCTGCCAAGTCCAGAGGAACTGACCCATGGCCAGGTAATACTCAAAAGTAGACATGATTCTTCCTCCTGTCTCCTCAAATTACCAACAGATTAAGTGTCCAGTGTACTCCCTTGACAGACAGGTTTAATAATTACGGCAAGGCCATACAGTCTTCTGAGGAGTACCCTTCTTCCAAGCCCTCATCCTAGTCTGTAATCTAATATTTCAAGCCTACTGCTGGTGACTCCTACCTGAGTTTAAATCAGGGCTCAAAGAGATAGTAGAAACTGTGCGTAGCTATGCCACCTACAGTGTGACCAGCCACCTCTGCCCCAGCTGCAGAACGGATTTACCTCTCTGCATCTGAAGGTTCAAATGGGGATAGTTTGGAATGCCACTTGTCCTGGGTTTAAATGAGAGGGGGATTTTTCCCCATATTATACCCTACCCTGAAGGAAAGAGATTTCTTATTCCAGAAGGGACTGTATGCAGGAGGATGTTGGGGGTGGGGAGAGAGAGAGAGAGTGAATCCCAAGTAGCTCTTTAGGTTTTTAGTTAGACCTTTTCTTAATTTTCAGCTGTCTTGTGTAAACAAGCCTTGAGACTTAAACCTGGCAAATACCAGAGGTCAAACCCTATTCCCCGCGTTCTTTTTTTTTACATCCTTTGTTCAATCAGTTCACCCTAATGCTCCTCAGTTCCCCCAGTTTCAATTGCTTGCAATGTGCTATTTAACCATCCTTTATCTTTTGCTATTTAAGTGTTGATATTTTTTTTTTTCCTGACAAATACATGAAGTTGTTTACTTGTTTTCTCCATTCCAGTTTAATTTTTTCCTCTGTTCCTTCTAAGAACTATCTATCTAGGAACTATCATGATATGGGAGGATAAATGAGAAACAATGCATGGGACCACATGGGTGCCTTCAACACGAAGGGGAGGAATGAACATATGAGCTAGCCACCATTCCAGCACAGCAGCAAACCACAGGAGTAGCCCAGCTACATGATTTTATTCTTCAGTAAGTACTAGGTTATCGAAAGCAGCTTAGCATACAAAGAAAGAGCAGATTTATGATGAGTACAGGGCTCCACATGACTTATGACTTCCTTCTCTGTTGTCTCAGAACATCATCAGGAAGCAAACAGGAATGGAAAATCCTGAAGATCCTGAATTAAAATGGACTTTTTAAGATATTTTTCATTGCCCTTTAATTTTCAATTTTTTATTCTGGAATAAGTAGCTGAAAATTGCTATGCAACTTTTTAGGCATGTCTAACTTGGTAGTACATTAGAAGACCTTCAGCCTAATACTCTTGAGTCTATTGTAAATACTCAAACATTCCAGTCAACCAGACTGATCAAAAAAATTTAACAGGGATACTGGCAAGAGTGATCTCAGATTTGCTGAAAGTCATGTCTATGTTCACGCATGCAAAGCAGCGCATTTTCACTTACCACTCTGGTTGACTGGTAAAAAAACTTGATGCAAAAAAAAGACTACTGACATACACTGAGAGTGTGAAACTGGTTTTAGCTGGGTCTTGTAGGCATCAAGACATCTAAAAAGTATGAAGACATTTTTTAAGTGCTTTCAGAAGTTTTTCTTATGACATAATTGAAAAAAGGGCCAGTCATAGCTACAAAGTGAATGATTCATTTTGTATGAAAATGCATCTTTGGCAGTTCTGTAAGATAAAAATAAGCTCAGATTTTAGGATGGTTTATGGTAGAAATAAAATGCTGTGTTATTGGGGATATGCTGGAAATTAATGAAAGCCAAAGAAACACAACTGTAACAGCTTTTTAAAAAGTTATATTGAAATGTTTGGGGGAAGGAGAGATGGTTGGCCTTTGATCTGTTCATAATGCTTTCTTCTCTATTTTTATCCTTTTGATGATACTGACACAACTTTTGTCCTGTGTTGTATAAATGGAAGTGATGTTTCTTATTACATTTATTAAAGCAAAGATCATAAATTAGTGAGCCTAATGCAACAAATGCAAGATTTCAGAAAATAATTGCACAAACACTAAATCATGAGCATTTCTCCCAAAACTAAGCTGCTTATATGTTCAGTTAAAATATAAGTCACGGGGTTATTTGCAATACCCCATTCTTGCAAAAACTCATTTCTAAGAAAGTACTGGCATTAAATTTCTTAGCAGAATTAGGGTCATGCAATGTACAATCCCTGGAATCCCTATTCATAACACTGTTTTAATTTGAGATTAGAATCATAGAATCATAGAGCAGTTAGGGTTGGAAAGGACCTTAAGATCATCTACTTCCAACCCCCCTGCCATAAGCAGGGACACCTCACACTAAAACATGTCACCCAAGGCTTCGTCTAACCTGGCCTTGAATACCGCCAGGGATGGAGCATTCACAACCTCCCTGGGCAATCCATTCCATTGCCTCACCACCCTCACAGGAAAGAATTTCTTCCTTATACCCAATCTAAATCTCTCCTGTTTAAGTTTGAACCCGTTACCCCTTGTCCTGTCACTACAGTCCCTAATGAAGAGTCCCTCCACAGCATCCTATAGGCCCCCTTCAGATACTGGAAGACTGCTATGAGATTATGAGCATGTAAATTTTAGTTTGTATTTTTAGCAAGACTAACTGAAGGGCAAAGAAGCTGGTGAAGGGTTTAGAGCACAAGTTTTATGAGGAATGGGTGAGGGAACTGGTGTTGTGTAAGCTGGAGAAAAGAAGGCTGAGGGAAGACCTTATTGTTCTCTATAACTACCTGAAAGGAGGATGGATAGAGAGAGTTGGCCTCTTCTCCCAAGTAACAATTGATAGGATAAAAGGAAATAGCTTCAAGTTGTGACGGGAGAAGTTTAGATTGGATATTAGGAAAAACTTCTTCACCAAAACAGTTGTCAAGCACTGGAACAGGCTGCCCAGGGAAAGTGGTGGAGTCACAACCCCTGGAGGGATTTAAAAGACATTGATGTGGTACTTAGGGACATGGTTTAGTGGTGGACTTGGTAGTGTTGGGTTAACAGTTTGACTCAATAATCTCAAAGGTCTTTTCCAGCCTAAACAGTTCTATGATACTGACATGGACACTGCTGCTGGAACTGAACAGTCATCTGTACTGGGTTTCTAACTTAAGCACCAATGTGAAAACTTTACAAAGATGGCCAGAGTTACACACCTACAGAAGAAAATGAAATTATCCAGGTTACCATTAACATAAATTTAGAATGTCTGGGATATTCAGTATTCTATATTAACCAGATATCTACCTCAAAGCTGGCTGTAATATGAGATGTTATAAAATTGCTTTTTGAGTTCAGAGAGAGGACAGATTTTGTTACAAATATGGTTTTGCAACATGACTAACTTGGATAAATAAAGGGATTGAAATATAATGTACTTTGGTGGCTATAAACTGTGGGGAAACTACAAGCATGACCAATGATGCTATGAAATCTTCCTGGTGACCAAAGTCATAGCATGCATTTCACAACCTGTTTTTTACATCTCAGCACGATGATGAATGGCAACATGAAAAAAGTCTTATCTACAGGCTGTTAGTTTGTTGTTTGATACCTGGTCTTGCTTGTGTGTTTGTGAAATGGTCTAGAAGTTTTTGCATTTCTTTCAGTCTCTCCATCTTAAACTGATTTTGTTCAAGCCCTAATACGTATTGTTCCTATCAGTAAAAATGCTGCTAAATATAAGATAAAAAAGATGCATCAGATTCTTAGTATTTCAGACATTATACCATAAGCAATTTATGCACTACAGAAATTATTAGATGTATCTCCTATCCTCTTGTTTATCTTGCCCTGTGATGTCTATTTCCCATGTGTCCCATTGAAGGTTTTCAGCTAGTGTGACTCACTTTTTGCCTCCCCAAATCAGATGGTCAGTACCAGATAGATTCCCATGGAAGCTCCTGAGGGCTGAGATACTCATTTCTCCCAGGACAGAAAATATTCATAGAGATCTCCTGCACCCCACAACTCCTACCTCTGCCAGCGAGCAAGGCAGACTGGATATGATTAAAGGAGGTTATGCCTCAGCTGATTCTCCTGCATTCCCTCCCAGATATAAACTACATGCAACAGCGGCCCAAGAAGCAGCCCTTGGCCAGACATGTCATAAAACTCTAATTACTACACAAAACTATTTTTATAAGGTCATATAGGATTGGTTAATCTGCCTGAGGTTCTCTTAAGGAGAGCTCTTTCTAGTGCTGAGAATTGTGCTTATTTTGAATATTTTTCACCCTAGCATGGTTTCTTGGTAGCTTTCTATTTGAGATGGCTACAGCCATCAATAACAGATATGAAGCATTCATATGGCTTTTATTTTGCCTCCAGTCATAGTGCTTTATGGTGGTTCAGCTGCAACCCCAGAGATCCCACCATAGGTTTCATCTCCTTCCTTTTGTAAAGCATATCTTGAGGCAAGTGAATAGGCTTAGAGAATGCCTGGATACCTCCTCCATTGTGGCCCATTAATACAGATCAGTACTATTTCTTCTTTGATCTGCTTTATCTTTCAGCAACCAGGTGTAGGCTCAACCAGGTGTAGGCTCAACCATGAAGTGTTGTATTTGGGCAAACCTTTGATTTGTCCAAGGGTTCTGAGTCTGGCAATATGTTCCATTCTGGTAATAGGTTTTCTCTGTTCTTACTTTACCCTCCATCCTTTATAATTGTTTTCGTTGTCTGAAAATTTTGAAGACCCAAAGTATTTTTTTCCAACTGACATGGATGTTTTCTTATGACTTTGTCTGCTTTTTTGTTTTACAGAATCATATGACCTATTCTAGTATCCACTTAGATACCTCTCAAAAAATTGTCTTAGTCAATGAAATTAATGTCCTTAATTAGGCCATTTACTTTGAAAGGCATTAGTGACATTGGAACAGGGCATTTCTGACTGATTACATTTGTTAGATCGATATAAAAAGCAAAAACAATGTGAAACCAAACTCTGCACTGGTGGGAGGGAACCAGGGAGTGGAGGAACATCTACATTTACCTGATAACATTTCCATTGCTAGGCAAGCTGATCTACTCTGCTGCATGTATCTCACACTAGCAGTAGCTCTGATCTGTAAAGAAACAGCTGTCATAGCTTTAGAGATGCTTAATTAATAAAGCAATTTGAGGAATCTATCATCACATGGAAAGAGTCCAGTAACAGCTCTTCCTTCAACTAGGTGGCTGCAAATGAACCGGCTACTATGCTCTTCCTTTCCACTGGCATTACAAAATCAGATATAGTGTACTTGGGCTGTCACCTTTCCCAGTGTACTCTTTTGGATTTCTCAACAGTACTGTAATGTTTTTTGATGCTTCTGATACTGCTGCTATTTTGCTAGATACACAGGCTCCTCCCTCCATCTTATGGCATGCACATCCTCTTATTTTGTATTTGTATCATGTCTTTATGCCTTTTCATGACAAAGAAAGTCAGCGCACTTAAGCGCAGTAACTTCATGGTCTTCAGATCCATCCATCCTTTCAATACACTCCAGCAATGGTTTTTAAACACTGATTTTAGCAATACTTCTTCTTAAGCTTTAGTAAAGATGAACTACTTTGTTCACCCATGTCTCCTCTTTAAACATTGATGTTAGCCAAACTTTTTCATAATTTTAATAAACATAAGCTACTTTGTTCCAAGACATCTCAGCTTTCTGGTTTTTAAACTCTTCTCAGTGTCATCAGATGTGTCCAAAGAGCCAGTTCCATATTATTCCATTCTTCCTGCTCACTGTATACTCCTTTAGCCAACAGATCTCTCCTGAACATATCACATAGGCAAATTTCTTCATACAGCAAAGAGAGAACTGAGCTCAGTAGTCCTTGCCATTCCAGCTGGGAGGTGCATCTTCCCTACCTGCCTATCTCTTCACTAGTGCCACCCATAGCCAGACAAATTCAGCAGCAGCTCAGCTGGTGGTCACTTCTTGGTTACTCCTAGAGGTAGGAGCAACAGCACATTCTGAATCATGGTGTCCAAACTGCCCAGAGGATCTGGGGAGCAGAAGTCAAGCTATCCTGCACCTTTGTACTGCTTTCCTATGCCAAATACAACAAGCTGACATAATCTTGGTGACAAAGCATCTGTTGTGGTTGCATTCATGTAAATCAGGCTGAAAACACATTTTCAGATCACTCAGTACCCAGGGAAATAAGAAAAGAAATTCAGGTTAGGTTTTGGGTTTTTGGTTTTTTGTTTGGTTTTTTTTTTTTTT